>CM047871.1:12920706-12957900 GCA_026212405.1 Petrea volubilis | reverse complement strand
AGCAAAAGATTTTAAATCAATTATTTAAATATTAAAGATTAGCGGGTCATCACAAGGCTTGTATGAAAATGATAAATTTCTCAACTTGGAGGAGATAGAGCTATTCTTTGAAGAACAACATGGCATATTTATGGGTTTAGCAGCAATTGGTTGCTCTCTTGGTTGTTTGAACTTGGACAAAGGAGTTGGGTGTTGCTGCTTCCTTTTCCATGGTAACACATTTGTGGTCTTTGCTTGTGGTACCTGTGTAAGGTATTAGTTAAAAAATTAGATGAAAATGTAATATAATGAAATCTTGTGAACATGTACTTTAGTTGTTTTGTAATATAATTCTAACCTTATCATTTGGCGCAAGCAATATTTGCCCACTTTTCATAACTCTTTGAGCCGAATGTGTTGTAATATGTTCGAACTGAGAGATTTGAGTTGGAATCTGTAATTTTATCTTAGGTAAATACAATTTCATCTAAAGTCAACACAAAAAAAAAATAATAAATATGCAAGAAATTACTTGTGCATCTATAGCTTCAAAACTTGATTGAGCTTGTGATAGCAATTGTTGTGCATTCATTGGCCTATCAATCCCGAATGCAGTTTTAGAATTTGATTGAACTTGTGAGGCTGGGGTTGTGACTGAAATGCAATTTCACACATTATTGTCAAACACGAGCATACTATTTTTTGAAATAATAAAAAAGGTAACAAGTATATTACCTTTGTGGCTGTAGAATGTGACCTTTGTGTTGGTGCCGTTTGCCTTGCTTGTGTTCTTGCATGTAATGGTGCATACCTTGTCTTTGGAGGTGCATTCGCAGACCTTACATTTGTTGCTTGCCTTGTTTTTTGAGGTGCATGTGTTGGTGCAGCAGGAGGACTTGCAGCATGTGGATGACTTTGAGAGTCATTTGTAGCTTGAGCATGGGGTGCATCTTGAGTATGACTTGAAGATGTTTCATGATTGGATGTGGGGGCCTATATACAAAATAATATACAAACATGAGTTGGAAACACTGTGCTATTAAATGCAGTTCAAACACACTTTTATTAAATGCATCCTACCCAATAACTTTATCTTGTAATACTTGGAATTGTGACGTGTTGGATTTTTGCAGCTCCTCTTATTGTGCCCTTGAACCAAGCAATTAGTGCAAGTGCGTGTAAGCCCCTGTCTTGAGACCACTAATTCATCCCTCAAGTCATTTGCATCCTTTCACCTAACCTTTTTTGGTCTCCCAGCCCTTATTTTTTCACACGAGGAGGATCCACAATTCCAAGTGGTGATTCCTCATAGTCTTGCATTCCAGGTGCATGGTTTATCATGTGGCTATAAACCCTCAAGTATGTGTTTTTTTTGTAGCAATTGTGCACAAATGCCACTACTAGAAAATGCGGTTTTGGCCACGGATTTTGAGCCACGGATGAAATCGGTTGTCAATAGCTACGGAAATGGCCACCGATATAAAAAAAAAATGAAAACATATGGCCACGGATAAATCCGTGGCCAAATTTCCACAATTCCGTGGCCGTTTCAATTTATTTAAAAGAAAAACATAAATAAATAAATTTATTTTTTTTAAAACAAATTTGAACTTGGCCACGGATTTATCCGTGGCCAATAAATAAATAATTTTTTTTTTTTTAATTTTGGACTTGGCCACGGATTTATCTGTGGCCAATAAATAAATTTTTTTTTAAAAAATTTGGACTTGGCCACGGATAAAATAAATAAATTTAATTTTTTTTTTAATTTGGACTTGGCCACGGATAAATCCGTGGCCAATAAATAAATTAAATTTTTTTTTTAAATTTGGACATGGCCACGGATTTATCCGTGGCCAATAAATAAATTAATTTTTTTTTTAAATTTGGACTTGACCACGGATTTATCCGTGGCCAATAAATAATTATAATTTTTTTTAATTTTAAATGACTCGCTTAAATCGCCCGATCCGACATTACGGGGCACCAAAAGGTTCGAATCATTTCGAAATCATATTATTTTCATCACGATTATTATATTTTCCCATTTTATGTGTTGAAAATTACGGTTTGCTTAGCGAGAATACATTTATCCTCTTTCGGTGATATATACGAATAAATTCGTAGTTCGATATCAATGTGTGCTAACGTTAGTTAACTTGTATAGAAATTATCAAAAATGGACTTTCAGGCAGATTGATTAGTGTTGAAGCTGTATTGCTCCAATCGTACGGTTCCGTCTAACCCAATTAACAAAAACGCACAATTTGCCAAAGTCAACATGAAGTTTTGACTATTGGCCATGGTTTATCCGTGGCCAATAAATAAATTTAATTTTTTTTTTAAAAAAAATTGGACTTGGCCACGGATTTATCCGTGGGCAATAAATAAATTTAAACTTTTTTTTAAAAAATTTGGACTTGGCCACGGATTTATCCATGGCCAATAAATAAATTAAATTTTTTTTTTGAAATTTGGACTTGGCCACGGATTTATCCGTGGCCAATAAATAATTTTAATTTTTTTTAATTTTAAATGACTCGCTTGAATTGCCCGATCCCACATTCCGGGGCACCAAAAGGTTCGAGTCATTTCGAAATCATATTATTTTCATCACGGTTATTATATTTTCCCATCTTATGCGTTGAAAATTACAGTTTGCTTAGCGAGAATACATTTTTCCTCTTTCGGTGACATATACGAATAATTTCGTAGTTCGGTATCAATGTGTGCTAACGTCAGTTAACTTGTATTGAAATTATCAAAAATGGACTTTCAAGCAGATTGATTAGTGTTGAAGTTGTGGTGCTCCAATCGTACGGTTCTGTCTAACCCAATTAACGAAAACGCATGATTTGCCAAAGTCAACATGAAGTTTTGACCATTGGCCACGGATAAATCCGTGGCCAATTAAATAAATTTAATTTTTTTTTAAAAAAAATTTGGACTTGGCCACGGATTTATCCTTGGCCAATAAATAAATTTAATTTTTTTTTTAAATTGGACTTGGCCACGGATTTATCCGTGGCCAATAAATAAATTTAAATTTTTTTAAAAAAAAATTGGACTTGGCCACGGATTTAAATAAATTAAATTTTTTTTTTAAATTTGGACTTGGCCACGGATTTATCCGTGGCCAATAAATAATTTTAATTTTTTTTAATTTTAAATGACTCGATTAAATTGCCCGATCCGACATTACGGGGCACCAAAAGGTTCGAGTCATTTCGAAATCATATTATTTTCATCACGGTTATTATATTTTCCCATCTTATGCGTTGAAAATTACAGTTTGCTTAGCGAGAATACATTTTTCCTCTTTCGGTGGCATATATGAATAACTTCGTTGTTCGGTATCAATGTGTGCTAACGTCAGTTAACTTGTATAGGAATGATCAAAAATAGACTTTTAAGCAGATTGATTAGTGTTGAAGTTGTATTGCTCCAATCGTACGATTCCGTCTAACCCAATTAACGAAAACGCACGATTCGCCAAAGTCAACATGAAGTTTTGACCATTGGCCACGGATAAATCCGTGGCCAATAAATAAATTTAAATTTTTTTTAAAAAATTTGGACTTGGCCACGGATGTATCCATGGCCAATATATAAATTTTAATTTTTTTTAAAAAAAATTTGGACTTGACCACGGATTTATCCGTGGCCAATAAATAATTTTAATTTTTTTTATTTTAAATGATTCGCTTAAATCGCCCGATCCGATATTACGGGGCACCAAAAGGTTCGAGTCATTTCAAAATCATATTATTTTTATCGCGGTTATTATATTTTTCCATCTTATGCATTGAAAATTATAGTTTTGAAAGTATTGATCTAACGATGGCACTATATTTTCATCGCGGTTATGTTTTTTATTTTAAAAGTATTGATCTAACGATGGCACTATATTTTCAAATTTGATTGATTTTATTTTGTCAATTACACTAAATTTAAGTAATTAAATTGATAGTTTGACATACAATGAATAAGATCACTTTAATTTCCTAAATTGAGTCAAAATAATCGATGAAAAATTTCAAATTTTTATAAGGTCAAAGTTATAATTTTTTTAATTTTGATTTTGTATTCCAAAATTATCTGTGGATAAAAGTAAAATTAGAAAAAATTATAATTTGCACGATTTAATATTTCTTAATTAAATCATAATAAGTACGAATTAATAAAATATTTTCACATATAGATATAAATTAGTAAAATTTGATAACAAAATTCAATATATAAATGTATATAAATATTCTTGGCATGACATTTTGTTCAAGAAGCTCATCCTAGCCTGGCGGTAATTCGCTTGGCAATATTCCAAGAGGTCTCGAGTTCGAGTCCCACTTGTAATGGTGAAAATCAATTAATGAAATGGGCATGCCTAGCTGGGCCGGGTCGCACCACTGGGCTGGTAGGCGCGCGGGTTGGGCCTGCTGTGGGCGTAGTTGGGCTAGGTCCAGTTTTTTTTTTTTAATAATTTTTTTTAGCCACGGATTTATCTTAGCCACAGATAAATCCGTGGCTAAATGTAAATTTTTTTAAAAAAGAAAAAAGGTTGGCCACGGAAATATCCGTAGCCAAATTTATCATTTTTTTTTAAATTTTTTATTTTGGCCACGGATTTATCCGTGGCTAAATTTATTTATTTATTTATTTATTTTTTTAATAACATTAATTTTGGCCACGGATAAATCCGTGGCTAGATTTAATTTTTTTAAAAAAATTTTATTTTTGGCCACGGTTAAATCCGTGGCCAAATTGAAAAAATCCGTGGCCAGTGTCCGTGGCCTTGTTTAGCAATGCCACATTTGGCCACAGATTGTTTCCGTGGCCAAATCCGTGGCCATTTGCTTTGGCCACGGATTTTTTGCCAAAATCTGTGGCCCAATTCGTGGTCAAATCCTTGTTTTCTAGTTGTGTGCTTCAACTTGTGTTCTATGGCTATCAATAGCTGCAATAGCATGATAACAAGGGTATCCTACCAAGCAAAACATCCCACAGCTGCAATGTCTATCATTTAGGTAGACAATATGGTTGTCTATATGATGTGCAACCTCAAATTTGACATCTCCTGCCCAAGAAGGGAAGCAATGCCTAATTTCCAATCTTTGTTTTACAATTTTTTGGTAAATATTTCGACAAATATCTATTTCTCCCTTTTTGTTTGAATTTTATTCATGCATTTTTTTTCCTGATCCATTCAATCATTCCAATAATAGGCAAGCCCCTTGCCTCAAAAATGATGTGATTAAATTATTCACACATGTTGTTTGTGATCACATCAGATTTACTTGAGATGGGGAAGAAACAACTTACCCAATGATGGGTAGGCACCTCCTCAATCCACTCAAATGTAGTTTGGTGATGTCCTATTTTAGGATATAGCCTTTCAATTTCTTTCATTATTCTTAAATGGAACCTGGTACTATAAGTTGAAGCTACTTTCCAGAATAGATTTTTCAATTCTAATCTTTTGAACTTCAACTTGAAGTAGTTATGCATATGTCTTAAACAGAAACTATGTTCTGCTTGTGGTGCCAACTTAGAAACAACCTCAATCAATCCCTTCTGCCTATCAGACATAATGCCCACCCCCTTTCATCATGTGAACCAATATCCCTCAAAAACCATTCTAAAAACCACTCCCATGAATCAAAACTTTCAATTTCAACAAATGCAAATGCAATAGGGTAAAAATATTGTCATTAGGGTCTTTGCCTATTGCTACTAACAACTGCCCTTTGTAAATACCCCTCAACAAACACCCATCCAAACCTATAAAGAGCCTACATCCCATCCAAGAACCCATCTCTAAGACCACTGAAAAAAACATACATTCTTTGTAAAACAAGAGGATTTAATGACCTATCTATTTTGAGAATCAAATCGCTAGTAGGATTATACTTACAAACTATAGCACAATAATCATACAACCTATTGTATTGCACCTTAACGTCACCCTTAACCAACTCTAATGCAAATTTTCTAGCCCTGTACACCTTATAAAGCTTACAATCAATCTGCAACCCTCTCCTAATCTTGTTTTTCAAGGACAGATATAGTTCACTAGGATTATGTCTCACAAAATCTAGCATTCTTTTGGCAATATATTTGTAATTAGCTTGCCTGTTTTCAGTCATGTGGGAACAATTATGAGAGCCTTTGATGACATAACTTGGAAAATGGAACCACTCATGACAGAAGATGCATGAATTTTCCAATTGCACTCATCTTTTCAAGTAGCAATTATATAAAGCCTCTCATTTTTGATAAAGTTCAAATCCCACCCTTTTCCACAACCCAATCTCTTAAAACCACCCTATATTTGGTTCTATTAGGAAACCTTAAACCTACAATCATTTCAAAGGTTTCCATATCTATGGGATCATCCCATTCCTCATACTTAGGCATAGATTTAACAAAATCATCTTCTGCTTCACTAAACCACCCCTCTTCACTAATAGTCTGTTCATTCACAACATTTTCAGCAGGAGCCTTTGATTTCATTACTTTATACAAATTTCTAATGTGATTAGTGCTCTGCTAGCAAAAATATCATCATCTAGTAGCCCCTCTAGATCTTCAATCATCCAAGAAGGGCAACTAGATGCTAAACTCACATTAGAACTAGATGATGATTGTCCATCTACTTCAAAGTAGGGTCATCATATTCACCACCTTCACTCACCTCACCCTTTAAACTATCGTTTACAACACCTAACCCACATTCATACCCCATTCCCCGCTATCATGTTCCTCACCCCCTATTCCACCCTCACCATGCACATTTATCACCCAAATTGTCGTGTTCAAAATCATATGCAGCATCATCATGGACATTATCATCCAATTTGTCATCAAGCACATTGTTACCCAAATTGTCATTATGCACATTATCACCCATATTAACATAATCAAGGTTCACATTATTATGATTAGCATAATCAAGGTTCACATTATTATGATTAGCAGTAGCACCGTCCATATGTTGTTGTTCAAATCCCTCATGATAATCTAAACATTGAATATGTTCAGTATATTCAATCACATTACCTTGTGTGTCTATGATCAAAGAAGGCCCTTCTTTATCCTCTACATAAATAGGAATTACACCCAACCCCTTATAAGCGCTTAAAATTTCTACAATACCGTCGTCCCTTCTAAGGATTCTAATTCCATTATCTAGACTATGCCCAAGCAAACAATAATAAATTACCCCACCAGCCTTCGCATACATATCTATGAAGGTCTGGTAGTTAAGCCTTTCCCTATGTACTTTAGGGACCCACACTTTCTACCCGCCTACATATCTTACAATAGGCACCCATTCAATAACTCTACCTATGCATACATCAAAGTCTACATAGTCAAGCAACACCATTATCTATATATAATTAACACAAAACGTGGATTAAAATACATTTCACAACCTATTTTCCAAAAAAACAAATAGCCATAAATACGCTACAAATAGGAAAAATATTTAAATACAATAAAGTATGCTTTTTGATAGAATTATATTCACTCAACATATAGTCTAACAACAAAGCATATTAAACCTCACAAAATATTCCCTACTTATTCACATATGTCAATATTTTGGGACCACATACTAACACATTTGCAACACAAACCCCACACACATACAAGTGGTGGGGACCAACATTGTCTACACAATAGGTTACAAATCCTAACACATAAATCCAAACCAACAACATTAAAAAAAATGTAAAACAGTGAATCTTTCTACATTCAATCAAAACAAGTGGGGACCAACACTTTCTACACAAAGGGTTACAAACCCTAACACATAAATCCAATACGACACTACAAAATTGAATATACAATAGGGAATCATTCATGAAAACCCCCTATGTACCAACACTAATCAAAGCGCAATCAAAAATAAGAAAAAGGGAACAGTACCTGTCACATTTTTGGCCTAAAATCCACTTCTTCCAAATTGTAGTTGCCTTTTCCCTTCACTCAAACTCCAAAAACCTTTGGATTATCTCCATAATATGAATTTCTACTCATATTCAGCCACAAACACACACATTAATCGACTTTTGTATATCTTTGATAAACCCTAACAATGTCGCACTCACTCTCTCTTTCTTACTCTCTCTCCATCTCTCTATTGGGAAGTGAAGAACCACATAAATGACAAGACCAAGTGTTGACAATGACCTTAAGTTAGAGGGGCATAACGGTCTATTCAATAAAAAATTAATGCCGTGAAGTTCTGTCGTCAACCAAGGGAGGTGGCATATTAATTTTTTAACACAAGGGGTATTTAGCATATTTTCCGAACACAGGGGGTTTTTCGCTATTTTTCGATAACACAGGGGTTGTTATGGAATTTTTCCCAAGTATTAGATGGTGTATTACATCATGTGATGTCAATAATGTGTACTTTTGAGACGGAGGGGCTTATGAATTAGCATTTACTATATAAAAGTAATGTGAGATCGTTTGTTTTCTTAACCATTTAGCGTAAGCCTTTCTAAGTGAATAATTGTGAGCACTAGACCCTAGTTTTATAATAAGACATTCTATTACATCACTAAAACAAGTTATAGGCTATGTGACACATTAAGATATCTTTTGATAAAAAAAGTTAATAAAGGATGTGGATTTGGAAAGAAAAATGACATCATTGAGATTGAGTTTAAGTGTTTACTTTGAGAATAGTGCTAGTTAACACGTAGAATTCTCAATTTCTCGTATTTGAGTATACATCTTCTGAATAGACTGTGGACAAAAATTTTGAATCACAATATGATAAATGAACTTTGGAGTGTAGTCATGAAATGGGCGAACGAATATATAAATTAAGAGCAAGTTAAATTTATATAGTCGAGTGTAATATCAGCAAGTTTAGATGATCAAAATGAACATGAAGCATAAAAGCAAAAAGGATGGATTGTAAGCATCATTTGCTCCTAGTAGGGAAAATTGGATATATATTTTGAAGAAGTTAGATTGATGGAAGCTTTAGAAATCAAATCTCAAATTACTGATTGGACTCTCGTGTCAAGACAATGCATTGAACAAACCATGCATTAGGTTAGCACTTATATAAGGTTATTTGACTAACCAAATTGAGAAGCTAGGATTATATAAGTTGTTCATCCTTATATTGTGTAATTAAGTACTTGAATTTTGCTAAAAAACAATAAAAGCTCTTTGCAGTAACCATTAACCTAGTAGGGTACTTATGTTTTAAGTTAGGGTAAAAGACTGGCGATCTTGTAGATCATACTAATGATTTGAGCTTCTAGTATAGGATATTTAAATTATTGGAAATGGGCTTAATTGTGATAAAATTTATAGGGATTGATCTAGGAGGAAGTTATTTTTGGTCTAAATCCATAGACAAAGTTTCGTTGAATGTTATCTGTGTGTTAAACGATAAGTGCAAAATCCAACATGGGATATTTAACTTTGACAATTCAAGTACCACATATGGGTAGTCCCACGCGCAATGACGCATGTTGGGGTGAATTGCCATGGCCTCAATCTTTATCTTTTACTAAACTAGCCCTAGAATAACATTTGAATTTTTAAATTCAAACCTAATTTCAACCATTAAAAATATTAATGCACAAAATTAAATTAGAAACGGTTAACGGTTACAAAGTATTAATGTGAGATATTAATGGTTGAGTAACTAACGGTTGTTACTTGCGGTTACAAATTTAGATTTAATTACCTAAAATATTACAAACGGTTGCAGCAATTATGATTTCATAATTAATTATCGGTATTAATATCCTATATTATTTTTTCCTATAAATAGCTGCTCTTATTCCCTGTAGAAGACACACAAGAGAACAGAAAACACTTGAGATTTCTTTGAATTGATTAGTGTGAGAATATAATTCTCTAAGTGTACCTCTAATCAAGTGAGATTATAATATTGATTGTGTACTTTTGTGATTGGTGTGCATCTGCTTGCATACAACATTTTGAGTTGATTAGCTTTCGAAGTGAGATTTGAAATAGCAATGCAGCTTGGAACAAATCTCTAGATTGTCTTATCTTAAAAGAAGTATCGCTGGCCATCACACTGATTAGCGGAGCGAATATTTCTTTATGACAGCCGGCTCAACACGGTGATTCAGTCATTGGCAATGTCTAATAAATATTGATAAGTTTATTGACCTTTCTTGTTTGTTTATTTGTATTTGACATTATTTAATTGCTTTTGGCAATCGTGTTTTATCTAAAACTATTATTGCGTTGTATTTATATTTCTCAAATATACCGCCCCTATGAATATCTATTTTTGGTGATATTCAAAACCATTGTTTTTCTAACAAAAACTAAAGTACAAGGAGAATTACCTCTACAATCCATAAAGCAAGAACTAATTACCACTTGATAACCTCTTTTTTCATTAATTACCATTACACCCTCTACAACTCTGCAAAGTATAAGGCACCCTTAAGGTTTCAGGATTAGAGGAAACACATCCATTGGAATCATTCACAGGGACAACTTGCATGTATGTGGAAGGCAACAAACCAAGACGCAACTCGACCTCCACTTTGAGGATGAAAATAAATTTCAATTAGCAAAGTTCAAATAAAGTACAACTATCATCAGGAGAGGCAACCCCATTTTTGGAGCCAACAAGGCTGATAACAAGGACAATTAGGCGATTTTCCTTAGCCACATATACAGGTATCAAACCCCAAAAGGATGATGACAAGGACAATTGGGAAAATTCCCCTAAAGTTTGGTAAAATTACAAAAAAAAATCCTTAACTATTAGAAATTACCATTTCCCCCTAATGTTTAGATAAATTTACAAAAAACTCCTCCAATTATAAGTTCCACTGGGTTTCCATCTAAAAAGTCATATACTTATTCCAAAATGCCCTCTATCAATATCTTATTAATTGTTGGTCAAAACGGTGTATTACAAATACCTCCCTAGAGGTTTGCTAAAAATACAATCCTCCCAAGTATCAGAATTTACAATACACCCTTTGAAGTTTGTCCTTCCAACATAAAACTCCTACCATTAGGGTTTTGCAAATAAGAGGGGAGAAAATCATTGGTTTTTTTTTTCTATGAGGCTTTTATAATTGATGTCATGGTCCAGATGTAGAAAAGGATAATGATAGACCAGTAGTACCACCGGAGAGCAAATTGACAATTAGAGGAGGAAGAACAACTTCGAAGAATGGGGTATAAACTTATCCGTGAATTCCTTCAAGAAGTTTTCCCAAGTTAAAGGCATATGGTTAGCATTCCATCATTGCTTTACAAGTCTCCACCAATTATGTGTTGAGTCCTCCATTAGAAATGCTGCATATTCCACTTGTTCTTTTTCTGTGACACCCCGAAACCTCTAGCTAGTTATGAAAACATCTATTATATAACCAACTCACAAAAACATGTTGTCTTATAAAGTAATGAAACCAAACACACGTACTAATATTCAAAAGGGAGGTTTACATAATTCGTTTATTACATATACACAATTTATACACAACTTAACTACCAAGTTCCTAGCATAGCACATATAACTAACAAAATGCCTCGAAGCGTCCTCCTAAGTCTTCCTCGTTCCTATCTTCCTGTGTCTCAAATCCAGCTAAAACATAATAGAAAACAATGTCAACATATACACATGTTGAGTAGAAATTGGCATAAAACATGAGGTGTTCATGTGAAATTGCATATTCTCATAAAGCAGATAAAACCACATAAAGCCTTATAAATTTCAGCTTTGATAAAATCACATAAATTTCAGCTCGCAAGAGCATCATATTCCAACACATTATTACCGTTTTCCACCTTGACGGGCGGCTACCTTATCTCGCCGTGCCGTAATTCAATTCCAACCGATACTCCCATCCCAACCAAAACACACCGTTGGTCATATCTCGGGCATATGCCAAAATCCTATTACCCAATTCAGTGCATGAACTCTCCGTTCACGCAAGGTGGGATTAGGCAACGATGGAGAGTGAAGAACCTTTTTAAGACCGGCAAGCCCGTTGCCGCCCGGCCGAACTCGACTACATCCACCCCTATCACATCGGGCCCGTACACACATAATTCCAACACATTTGAATCACAATTTCATCACAATACAAATTGTTTCAGCTCAAATTCAGCATAGAGTACCAAAATTTCCAATTTTGCACAATTGACATTTGCGACTACGAGAAGAATTTTTCAGCCTTCATACTACTAAAATTCCAGTTTAAAACCTACTAGAAATTCACACATATATTTCCAAGGTTGTAAAATAGACTTTCAGTTGGTAAAATTTCAAATTTCCAGCTTACGAGACCTGGAATTTTTAGACGGCGATGCGAAACATTTTAGCGCGTAACTTCTGAAATTTCCAGCCTTCGTGTGACACCCCGCTCGCTAGGATCATCCTATACGAGTAGGGCTCACTCAACGGTCTTGCTGAGTACCAATTTTTTTCCAATCGGTACGCAATACATGCAACTTATACAGTATTGCCCAATAATAAAATCGAGACAAAACACAATTAACTTACATAGAACTGTAAGGTATAACTATCCAAGTACAACACTTCAACTAGTGATTTTCCATTTTCTATTAAATAAGCTAGTCTGCTATACGGAATAAAAGACTATGTGCTAATGATTGGTAATGCTCCAATCGCCTTAACCGAGTCCCCTCAACTTATTTTCCTAAAACTGAGGCAATGAACAGAAAGAACTTGGGGTGGTAAGTCCAAATGACTTAGTGAGGCAGGAAATATACATATAGATATATAAATTGAAAATAGGAGTCATAAACCAACAAAATAATTAATCATAAAAAGGTGTGTCTATACAAACTTGAACAAGACAGATGGTGAGCCATGAACGGAATCTCCAACCTTATTACTACCCAAAACAGATAAACATATCATAAAATCCTTATGCCTCCTCTTTGTGTTAAGGAGCGACCTTGACAACGGTAAACGGTAGGTGTACCACGTGCCCGTGCAATACACCGAGCCAATCCCTACTACAATTAACCTCCAACTGTATGTAGGAATCAGATCCAACAGAATGGTATCACGTAATAAGGTTCTATCGATGGTCCGTTCCGCCCGATATACCCCGCTCACATGTACCTGGGCCCAAACTTCCCAAGGGCGTCCCCAAGGGTATCAATAGATCATATCAAGACAGAATGGCTCACAAACTTTCAATAAACAATAGCTTGTTTCCAACACCAGGGATACATAAAAACATAATTAAAACATGATATCCCAAAGGTGTCAACAAATCATTTTGAAACAGACATAACTTACAATATCAGAAATGAAATACTTTTCGGGTATAACTTGACTTATAATTCAGAAAAATATTTGGTTGAAACGTAGAGAGTAAGATATAATTTCAAAAGGTTTGGATAACATAAATCAGACAAGGTAGGCCATACAAATAATATTTATAACATATAGTTCAATGCCCCAACAAGGAAGGTAAAAGGCACTCACCTTAAGAGCTTATTGTCTCACTAACTTTATGAATTAGGTGGACTATGTCAACTTGGTAATCTCCTTTTCAAGAGTGTTTTATGGAATTAAGGGGATGTATAGGGGGCTAGTATGTGTATGTGTATGAAAAAGGAAGGGTTTATGTGTGTATATATATGGGTAGGAGATATTCTATAAATATGGAGTATTTTGTATGTTGAGAGCAAGGTTAGTGTGGGTGGTTGTGTCTTAGGCGGGATTTAGTGTTTTGTGGGATGAAAATGGGGTGCCAGGCTCCCCTATTTATAACAATTGTTGCAAGAAATAGGATTATTATATACTTTAAGTCATTTTCTAATTATTATTATCTTATCCAAATCTTATCATAATCTTATCTAATCATATCCAATCTTATCTAATCTTATCCAATCTTATCATAATCTCATCTTATCTTATCAAATATTATCTAATCTTATCTAACCTTATCCAATCTTATCATAATCTTATCCAATCTTATCATAATCTTATCTAATCTTATCAAATCTTATCAAATCTTATCTAACCTTATCCAATCTTATCATAATCTTATATAATCTTATCTAATCTTATCATAATCTTATCCAATCTTATTATAATCTTATCTAATCTTATCATAATCTTAGCATTTAAGAACATTTATTAGGAGAAAATGACATTTTTAGATAACTATGTATATAGACATGATAAAACATGACCTATTATATAATATATACATATAAATTCGAAAATTACATGTATATATAAATATATTTATATATATATGGATTTAAAATAAATTGATAACTTGTAATTTTTGAAAATAATATGAAGTGCCGGGGCATTACAGATCTATATATATAATTTCAATGTATAAAAATCGGGATGTCACACTTCGTAACCCAAAATTCCAGCTTTGAAAAACCTGTTAATCCAGCCTATTATACACTGAATTTACAGTTTATAAACCAGGGTTTCAGTTGGGAAATTTTCCAGCCTTGCAAAAATCGAAATTTTCAGCTTCGAAAATAAGATTTTCAGCATGAATAGTAATTCCAGCATATGCACAACTTGAATTTTTAGCTTGGAAAACTTGAAATTCTAGCTTCTAGCACAGAGATAAGACTCTAACAAGGTATAAAACATGATAACATAGAATTCAAGCATCACTTTAGCATAATTGCAACAATTTCCAGCATGCTTATTCAAGAATTTAACCTAACATGCTCATAGAAACATCATATGCACATATATAGCTAACACATCTTGTAATCCCTTAGATCCAAGATGGAAACCAACTTGTGGTGACCTCCTAGGTCTAATAGGGGAGATAAAATGCTAATAGTTCGGTAAAAACCTAACTCTAGCTTATGCCATAGGCAAATTTCTACCTTGATATGTCTTTCTTCCTTTGTAAGGTTTGAAGAAGTGAAAGTGTTTGAAGTAGTGAGAGTGTTTGAAAATTAAAGGATAGTAGGGAAAGTGAAAGAAAACAAGAAGAAATGGAGAGAGTAGGGGGCCGGTTTCTTCAAGTGTGTGTGGTGATGATTTTTGTGTTTTTCCTAAGCAATGTTACATATATGCTAATAAGAAGAGAGAGAATTAAAATAGCATTAAGTTCTTTTCCAATTATTACCCTATTTGGCCAAGTTTAAGATCTAAATAGCTTAAGTGTAGCTCTACATCAACAAGAGCCAACCATGTATTCATACATCTAGAAGGAGTATTACAAGTGTATTAATACATTGTATCTAGCAAACTTGGAGGATAAAACTTAATACAAACCAAGTATTTAATATTTTCTATTTTTCTCTTCAAAAAACCGTCCACCCTCTATTTATTCAGCAAAATTGTAGATTTTTTTCTTTTATTGTATAGAATTATTAATATTAGGGAAAGAAATAATATCTAGAGGTAGAAAATACAATTTACTCATTTCTTAGGGTTTTTCCAAAAAGTCATAAAAGTTATGATAAAAATCTTCTAAGTCTAGGTATATACATATATATATAAAATCGTGTGTGTGTATATATATATATGCATCCATGTATTTTCTTGAATTTTATGGTTTATATGGTGATTAACTAAAACAAGAATGAATCCTAAATTTGTACATATTGCACTTAAAACGAACTTGTATCACAAAGTATAAACATAATGAAAACTCATACATAGAAACATGTAAATTGTACACATTTAGGTATATCCATATATATATATAATCAAAAGGAGAATTCGGGTCCTTACATCATCCCCTCCTTAAAAGAATTTCGTCCCCAAAATTCGGCCTTACTAGTCAAAGAGATGTGGGTATTTGTCCATCATATCTTCTAGTTTCTCCCACGTGGTTTCCTCGAGGTTATGATATTTCCACAAAACTCAAAGTATAGGAATAGAACGGTTTCGCAAGGTTCGTTCTTTCACTTCAAGGATGCAAACAGGTTCTTCTTTATCTACTTTGAAGGAATTGTGATTTATAACATGAGAAGGATCCGGGTGATACTTTTTAAGGATGGATACATGAAACACATTGTGAACTGCGGATAGGCTTGTAGGTAAAGTGAGTTTATAGGCCACCTTTCCTATCCGTTCTAAGGTTTCAAAAGGGCCAACATATCTTGGGCTTAGCTTTCCTTTTTTCCCGAATCTTAGGATCCCTTTTCTAGGTGAAACCTTGAGAAACACAAAGTCCCCTTTTTCGGATTCCAAGTCTTTATGCAATCTATCTACGTAACTATTTTGTTGACTTTGGGCGATTGTCATGCGTTTTCGTATGATGTTAATGGCTTCGGTGGTTTCTCGTACTAGTTCAGATTCAATGATTTTGTTTTCACCCACTTCGCTCCAACAAGCTGGAGACCGACATTTTCGTCCATATAGAGCTTCAAATGGTGCCATACCAATCGTGGATTGGTAACTATTATTATAAACAAACTCTGCTAGTGCCAAGTGTATATCCCAACTACCTCCAAAATCAATGGTACAAGCCTGGAGCATATCTTCGAGAATCTGTGTAACTCTTTCGGTCTGTCCATCCATTTGAGGATGAAAAGTTGTGCTAAGATTTAACTTAGTGTCCAAGGGGTTTTGCAATCCCTGCCAAAACTTGGAAACAAACCGTGGATCTCTATCGGAGACTATGCTTACTGGGACACCATAAAGTCTAACTATGTCCTATTTATAGAGTTCAGCCATTTTGTCTAAGGAACAAGTCTTAGAGAATGCGATGAAATGATCACTTTTTGTGAGTCTATCGACTACTAACCCAATCACATCATTGCCTTTTGATGTTCGAGGTAGTCCCATGACGAAATCTATAGTGATGTGTTCCCATTTCCACTCGGGTATAGGTAAGGGTTGTAATACTCCAAAAGGTTTCTGGTGAATAGCCTTTACTTGCTGACAAGTTAAACATTTTGATACAAACTTCCCTATTTCCCTTTTCATATTATTCCACCAATATTGCTTTTTCACGTCCTTATACATCTGTTGATGTGAGGCATATATTTGAATAGCTTATGAATCCTGCAATTAGACCAACACTTAAAGCAAAATTAGGGTATTGAGTTGGAAGATTTTATTTATTATAACTCTTAGTTGTAACCTTAGGTGGAAAGATGATAACAATTAGAAAATGACTCAGTTATTTAATAATCTTGCTTCTTAGCATAACTACTATAAATAGGGGATAAATTGAAAATTTAGCACTTCATTTTCATCCCACAACACACACAAACACATCCACACACACACACTAAAACCCGCCTAAGACACGCACCCACACTCATCTTATCAGAGCCGCTTGCCAGCTGGAATATCAGGAGCTAAGTGCTCTGTGGGGCAAAGTGCTATGCATACGGGAGCCACCGCTTGAGCCCGCAGAGCACATGTTACATCTTGAGCCCACGAGGCCAAGTGCTATGTATTGAAAGTCTTGAGCCCACTAGGCCAAGTACTATGTCTTGAAAGTCTTGAGCCCATGAGGCCAAGTACTATCTCTTGAATGTTTTGAGCCTGCGGAGCAAAGTGCTACTTGTGCGAGAGTCGCCTCTTGAGCCCATAGGAGCCACCTTTAGAGTCCCAACGCCTGGCAGATGGTATTGGTATGTGTGACTTTTGCTAAAAACTTTTAGTGTATCTATTGGATTTCATATTTGATTGAAATATATTTTGGGTTCCAAAATCTATTGTGAAAACATATATTTGGAAAAATACCCTCAACTATTTTACTAAACAAAGCTGAATTTCGAGGACGAAATTCTTTTAAGGAGGGGAGGATGTGACGACCCGGTAATTCTTAATATTTAAATAATTGATTTAAAATCTTTTGCTTCTTGGAAATGTTTTATTACTTGTTATTTTCAAATTTTAGTCTGATTTTGAGAGTAATTTACAATTTGAACGGTAAAGTGCTAATTTTTGGATTTTGATTACTACTCTTGGAAAATTCGTCTATTAAATACTTATGAGTTTTCAAAAAAAAAATATAAATAAATATTTTAGACTTTTATGCATGGAGAAGATGCAATTTTGAATAAATTACATGATTTTTCAAATTTTAGATGAATTTGATATTCGAAAATAATTTTCAACATTCAATGTCCTAAATTGCAATTTTCAAAAGTATAACTAAATTATTTTTAATTTCTGGGAAATATACATATAATTTCAGATTTATAAACATTAAATTTCATAATTTTGGAATTTTTCTAAATTAATTATGAATTTTCGGATTGTATGCCCTAAAACCCTAATTTTTGGTTTTTACAAAAATAAATAAATAAAAATTCGAATTTTTAATTAAATAAAGATATCATTTCAGATTTTATAAGATTAGGTAAGATTATGATAAGATTAGATAAGATTGTGATAAGATTAGATAAGATTTGGATAAGATTATGATAAGATTTGGATATGATTAGATAAGATTATGATAAGATTAGGATAAGATATGATAAGATAATAATAATTAGAAAATGACTTAAAGTATATAATAATTGTATTTCTTGTCCTAAACTCTATAAAAGGGGGACATGATCTTCATTTCCATCACACACACAACACAAAATCCCGCCTATAAACACACCCCCTCACCCAATCTACTCTCAACACCCAAAATACTCCATATTTATAAAATATCTTCCACCCAGATATGTATATATATAAACACTTCTTTTTACATACATATATACCTAATCCTTCCATATAGCCCTTTATATACCCTCTTTTTCCCTAAAAACATTTTAAGGTAGGAATTTTGCTCAATTACATAAGTTTAGTTGTTCTATGCTTTTACATACTTAAGTGCTATTATGCTAGAATAAGCCTAAGAATCATGTTTTACTACAAGTTAGATGCCACCATGTTTAACGTACTCCTTAATTATATTTATATGCTCTAGTTTATGCTCATGCCTTATTATGTCCAATATATGCTCTCCTAATGCATGAAATCATGATCTTTATGTGAAAATATGTTTATGTGACAATCTTTATTTGTGCATGCCGGGCCCAAATGTGTTTTCGGTATAGATGGGGCTAGAGTTCGGCCGGGCAGCAATGGGCTTGCCGGTCTTAAAATAGTTCTCGCCATCCATGTCCTAATCCCATCTTGCATGGGCGGAGTGTTCCATGTATTGGTTGTGGGTCGTAGGAAATTGGCATAGTCTCAAGATATGACCACCGATGTAAACGGATGAAATTGGTGTGGACAGATGGAACATTGGGATTAACGATGTGAACGGTTGGACTAGTATGATATAAGAGATATAAGGAAATTATGATCACGATAGTGTGATCCAAAGGTACAACATTATGTGAAAATTATATGACTATGTGCACATTTTACACACACACACCCCTTATGTGATTAAGTGAAATTTCTATTCAACCGTTGCGTTGATTCTTCTTTACATGACTATTTTTGGACAGAAATGAGATAGCGTATCAGAGTGGCGCAGCGGAAGCGTTTAGAAGCCATTTACGCAATAAAGTTACTCTTGTATATCTTTTGAAAATTGTAACTTTTGTATTTTGTACAAATTTTATACGAAAATTATTATTTAATTTTAATAAAATATGAAGGGTATTTTTTCGGATCGTGACACATCTTGCTCTCAACCCACAAAACACTTCATATTTATAATATATCTTCTACCCACATATATATACATAAACCCTTCTTTTTACATACCTACATACATATTAGCCCTTTAAACATCCCCTTAATTCCATAAAACACTCTTGAAAAAGGTAGAAGAATATTTAATTAAAGTAGGGACCTTACTTAATTTCATAAGCAAAGGTTCTTACTTTAATTCATAGATATTATATCTTATAGAAGTGAATGCTTCATATTTGATACAAGGTAGGAATTTTGCTTAAGGCATGAGTTAGATTTTCATATAGTATTAGCACCTTAATCCCCATATTAGGACCTAGGATGCAACTGCAGCTACTATCTTGGTTCTAAGGGTATGATAATTTAGTTATATGCATATAGTGCGCTTGTGAAAGATTTTGCTGAAATTATGGGAATTGCTGGAATCATGCTAGAATTGTACTGAAAATTGTTTGTAGTTATGTTTTACTCTATGCTAAGGTCTTACCTATGTGTCAAAAGCTTCAATTTCAATTTTTACAAGCTGAAAATCTATTTTTCTACATGCTGGAAATCCTGTTTACGAGCTGAAAATTCTATTTTAGCAAACTGAAGAAACCTGTTTTACAAGCTGGGATTTTCAGTGTTTACAAGCTGGAATTTTCAGTGTTACAAGCTGGAAATTTCAGTCTTCTAAGCTGAAAATTCTGTTTTCACAAACTGGAAATTTCAGTTTATATAGGCTGGAAATTGTGGTGATTTGTGCTGCAATTATGCTCAAACTATGTTAAGCATGCTGAAATTATGCTGAAATTTGTGTTTATATGGGCCCAAAACATGATAGGGGTGGAGGTGGTTGAGTTCGGTTGGGCAGCAACGGGCTTGCTGACCTTAAAATAGTCCTCGACCCTCCATCGTTGCCTAATCCTGCCTTGCATGGATGGAGAGTCCATATATTGAAGTGGGTCATAGGAAAATTCGACATATGCCCAAGATAAGACCGTCGGAGTATTTGGTTAGGATTGGAGTGTTGGTTGGAAATTGAGATTTACAGAACGGCGAGATAAGGTAGCCGCCCGTCGAGGTGGAAAATGGTAGAAATGATGTGAAAAGTTATGTTATTTGTGTTTGGAAAATTCTGTGATTTTATGATTGGCAAAAGTATGTGAAACTATACATGTTCATATCACACACGCGCACCTTATGTATTCAGCAAAATTTCTACTTAACATGATTGTTGACGTTGTTGTTATATCATGTTTTAGCCGGGTATAAGGAGGGGGTTACAAGCGACAAGGATGGTGAGAGATGATTCGAAGCGTTTGGCTAGACGATGTTATAGTTGAGTCCTTGTAGTTTCTGTCATGTATTTTACACTTGTTATGTAATAAAAAACTTTTATGAGAAATTTCAATTTTCATAATAAAATTGTTAGTAGCATATTTCCATATTTAGCCAGAAGTTTCGGGTCGTCACAAATCATGCCTCTTCATCTTCCTCGTTCCTAATTTCCACCTCATTCCCTGCTAAACATCATATAAAAATAACATCAACAAACATGTTAAGTAGAAATTTTACATAGTAACATGACGTGCATGTGTGAAATATGTGCACATTGTCACATAATTATTGAAGCACATAATCACATGATTTTTTACATTTTCTACATTTTCCACATCTATGTGTGGCTACCTTATCTCACCGTTCTGTCATTCCCAATTTCCAAGCAAACACTCCAAATCCCAACCAAAACACTCCAGTGGTCATATTCCGGGTATATGCTGAATTTCCTATGACCCATTTCAGTACATGGAACACTCCATCAATGAAAGGCGGGAATAGGAGCATGGATGGTGAGAACCTTTAAGACCAACAAGTCCATTGCCGTTCGGCCGAACTCAACCCCATCCACTCCAAACACATTAGGGCCTGCTGCACATATAGTTTTTCGTATATTTCATGCAATTGTTCAAAATTTCATATAAAAACACATTCTCATCTTCATAATTTCAAAGCATACTAAAACATATTTGAAACTAATAGCTATACATGCTTGCCTATTCATTCTACGAACATAAAGTATCACTTCACATAGTAACATGATTTCTATCATTTTGTAGTAACATAATAGAACATAATGAAAACACAATGCAAGACTAAACTTGTAACGACCCGGTAAATCCTTTATTTACATATTTTATATTATACAAAATTTATAGGATTATTTTGTGAGTTATTGATTTCTAGAGATTATTTTTTTTCAAATATGATTTTTTTTGTGAACTAGTGAGCATTTTACTACCTAAATATTTATAAAATATTATAAATTCCAAATATTTTTTTAAATTTTTATGCATTTGATCCTTCTAAACTTCCAGAAATTTTAATAGATTATTTTCAACTTTTACCTATTTTTCCAAGCATTTTAGTAATTTTCGGAAAACATTGTATTTAAGTTATTAATTTGAAATCTAATTTTTAAAATGCTTAATTATTATCCAAAAATTAAAATAATAATACAAATAAATATTCTAGGTTTTATTGACTTATAAAAATTAATTTTCGAATTTTACAATTTTATTTCTATTTTTGGGCAATTTTCGAAAAATTGGCAAAACAAGGGGTATTTTGGTCTTTTCACCTCTCCAACCCCAATTTTCGTTTTTTTTGCTGAGAAATAAGCAATAAAATACTTAATAAATAAGAGTTTCAGAATATATATATTTTTGTTTGATTTTAGTTGATTTTATTTTATATTTTATCAAAATATCTTTACTAATACATACTCTTGAACCTCATATACATAAATAACTATATATTAGTGGTGATGTACATGGCTACATATACACACACACACATACCCACATATATACATGGTATTTAGTAAGAATAGGTGTAAGCATATATAGCCATGTATAATGTATGGAATAGGTATTTAGTTGAATTTAATAATTGGATATTTGTGTCTAATACATGGAAGATAATTACACAAGACCATATATACCAAAATCCTCATTTTTCAGCCATTTTTCCAGCCCAAAACCGTGCACTCTCTCTTGCTCTT
The DNA here is from genome assembly GCA_026212405.1 of Petrea volubilis. NCBI lineage: Eukaryota > Viridiplantae > Streptophyta > Magnoliopsida > Lamiales > Verbenaceae > Petrea > Petrea volubilis. The sequence goes on along the minus strand of CM047871.1, from coordinate 12,935,275 downwards.
ACACTCTCTTTCATTTTTCCTCCAACACTTCACTTCCTCCAAATTACTACACACTTTGAAGAACAAAGGTAGGAACTCTTCTTTATACCTTAAGTAGAGGGTTTTTCTTCTTCTGCTTGAGGAGATTAGGCAAGCTTCCATACTCTTGTGCCCAAGCAATGTAAAAGAACAAGCTTGAATGGCCTAGAGTGAGAGCTTTTGCCAAACATACCACCAAGTTGAGGGTTTTAGTTATGTTGCTAGCTTCATGTTACTTTATAGTTCATTTTATCATGTTTAACTCTTGTTGGGAGGAAGTTGAAAGATGGATAGTATTATGAGCATGATCTTGAAGATCTTATGTGATTAGTATGCTTATTTGGAGTTCTATGTGCTTACTATGCTTTCTTGGAAAACTATGTGATTATTGTGCCTTTTTACAATAACATGGCATTTTTATGTTTTATTTGAATTATTATGTGAGTTTTATGCTTTATATGAAGTAGTATGAGACCATGATTCTTTAATTGAGCTAGTAGGAGAATATCCTATGTTGTCTTGAAAGTATTTGTGAAGAAAGCTCCACATATCTATTTATTATACTTTATTGTATAGTTTTATGCCTACTTTGATGATTATAGAAATATATATGTATATATATATATATATGTACGTATATATATGTAAATATTTAAAGTATTGTTATCTATTCATTTAACTAATTTATTAGAGATTAGGTATATATATATATAGTTATGTACGTATATATATATGTCTACTTATTATAGACTAATTATATACTTAGTAATACTTAGTAAGACTACTTTAATCTATATATATATATATATGGTACGTATAAGTATATATATAATTATATTCATTTTATTGGTTTATATACATATGTAGATAATTTCAATCATCTTATATCTATATCACACTTTATATAGTTTATATATTTTTCTATCATCTTTATATATGTAAACTTATCTATATCACATTTTATATATTTTATATATTTATATTAGTTATCTTTTAATCTATATATATATTTAAGTATATTTATACTAGTTATATTTTAGTCTTTATATTTATATATTTATACTAGTTATGTTTATATATTTATATTTATATTTTATCTATTTACATATTTTGCTACTATCTATTTACATATGCTTAATAAGCAAATATAAAGCTTTCATTTATAAGTGTGGAGCTTACTTTGCTAAACTATGATTATGTGCATATGTGAACAAATTGCAATTGTGTGGATGGGCCCATATGTGCTGGAATGGTCTGGGGGGTGTTCCACCGGGACATACTATTGAGTAGCCGGGAGAGTTCACCACCCTTCCATCTCCTAATCCCTCCCTTGGGTAGATGGAGGGATCTACTCAAGAGAGAGGGTCGTAGAACAATACTAAGGCGTATGCCCGGGATACGACCATTGGAGGATAAGGCTGGCGGGAGAAATGTGCTGGTTGTTATTTCGGCCCGGGTAGTTATAAGGGTCACTGTCAGGTGACGAAAGGTAGAAAGTGTGAAATTATATATGTGCTATGTGTAACTAATGTGCACTTGACACCCGAGCACCTTATGTGTATAAAGAAGTGTTTCTACTCAACGTATGTTGATTCCATGTTATATTATATTTTAGATGCTTCCGAAGATAGCTTTTATGATGGTGAGGAGGAGGAACCTTTTGAAGCATTTTATTAGGAAGAAGGATGTAGGATTTTCCGCTGCGTACCTGTTTTGGGTTTTTGCTTTTGCTATGTATCAATAGTAAACTAGCAAGTCGAGACTCTCTTTTGTTGATGTACCCTTATGTAATGTACCTTATACGTTGCAATTAAAAATGTATGCATGTATGTAGCCAATAATGATAGTATTAATCTAATAATAATAATAATAATAATAAAGGGATTTCGGGGTCGTCATAAAACTAACTTATGTACTTAGAGAAATCCCTACTTCCTAAGCATGTAATTTCACATAGGGAACATACTTTTCATGCTTATAAATCATAACTAATTCATATTAAAACAGACATGCCTCCTTATTCATGAAATCACATATTTGCACACAAAGGCATGCTTTTTATGCCTATCACATGGTCATATAAGGACATAACTAAGAGGATGTTTAATACAATATAAATACTTTCCTAAGCATAATTTCATGAATGTAAAAATGTATATATAACTAGAATCATGACAACTACTAACTTGTAGTAGCATCATAGAATCTAGTATTTTTCTAAAGAATGGCAATTTAGATCAACTAGAACAAGTAAACTAACTCATGAAACTAAGTAAAATTCCTACCTTGTATCAACTATGAAGTATTTTAAGTCACACTCATTTCTACAAGGTATAGTATCTATGAATTAAAGTAAGAACCTTAACTTATGAAATTAAGTAAGTCCCTACCTTAATTAAATATTCTTCAATCTTTTTAAGAGTGTTTTACGAAATTAAGAGAATGTATAGAGGGCTAATATGTATATATGTTTGTAAAAAGAAGAATTTATATATATATATATAGATGTAGGTAGAAGACATACTATAAATATAGAGTGTTTTTGTGACACCCCTCTCGCTAGGATCATCTTATACGAGTAGGGCCCACTTAATGATTTTGCTGAGTACCAATTTTTCCAATCGGTACACAATACTTGCAACTTATTCAGTACTATCCAATAATAAAATCGAGGTAAAACAAAAACGTAATTAGGTTACATAGAACTAAAAGGTACAACTATCCAAGTACAACACTTTAACTAGTCATTTTCCATTTTCTTTCAAATAAGCTAGAATGCTATACAGGATAAACAACTATGTGCTAATGATTGGTAACACTCCAATCACCTTAACCGAGTCCCCTCAACCTATTTTCTTGAAACTGAGGCAATGAACAGAAAGAACTTGGGTGGTAAGTCCAAATGACTTAGTGAGGCGGGAAATATACATATAGATATATAAACTGAAAATAAGAGTCATAAACCAACAAAATAATGAATCATAAAAAATGTGTATACACAAACTTGAACAAGACCTTATGACTACCCAAAATAGATAAACATATCATAAAATCCTTATGTCTTCCCTTTGTGAACGGTAAACGGTAAGTGTACCACGTGCCCGTGCAATACACCGAGTCAACCCCTACTATAATTAACCTCCAACTGTATGTAGAAATTAGGTCCAACAGAATGTATCACGTAAGAAGGTTCTATTGACGGCCCGTTCCGCCCGATATTCCCTACTTACATGTACCTGGGCCCAAACTTCCCAAGGGCGTCCCCAAGGGTATTAATAGTTCATATTAAGACAGAATGACTCACAAACTTTCAATAAAATAATAGCTTGTTTCCAACACCAGGGATACATAAAAACATAATTAAAACATGATATCCCAAGGGTGTCAATAACTCATTTTTGAAACTAATATAACTGACAATATCAGAAATGAAATACTTTTTGGTATAACTTGACTTATAATTCAGAAAGATAATTTATCGAAACGTAGAAAGTAAGAAATAATTCCAAAAGATTCGGATAACGTAAATCAGAAAAGGTAGGCCATATGAAGATATTTACTACATATAGTTTAATGCCCCAGCAAGGAAGGTAAAAGGCACTCACCTAAGGAGTTTATCAAGCTTACAGACTTGGATTGACTAGATCGACTTGGTACCCTCCTTTTTAAGCGTGTTTGAGGAAATAGGGAGATATATAGAAGGTTAATCGGTATATATGTATAAAAAAAGAAGAGTTTATTGATACATATATGTGTGTGGAAGATATGCTCTAAAAAGAGAGTGTTTTGTGTGTTGAGAGTGGAGTGAGTGTGGGTGTGGGTGGTTTAGGCGGGATTTTTGTGTGTGTGTGGGAAAATGAAGACAATGGCTCCTTTTTATAGAGTTTAGGGCAAGAAATAGGATTTTTATATTATAAGGTCAATTTATAATAAATGCATAAAAGATAAGATAAGATAGGATAAGATAGGATAGGATAAGATAAGATAAGATAAGATAAGATATTTTTGTAGTTATCCAATTTGTTATGTTTATCAAGAATCTTATCAAAATCATAGCATTTAAGAACATTTATTAGGAGAAAATGACATGAGGTAAGAGAAAATGACATTTTTGGATAAGTGCATGTATATATATGATAAAACATGACCTTTTATATAATATATACATATAAATTGGAAATTGCATGTATACATAGGTATATTTTGAAATATAAATACTTATACATAAGGCTTTTAAATAAAGTAATAAGTTGTAATTCTTGAAAATACCAAGAAGTACCGGGTCATTATAGATCTATATATATAATTTCAATGTATAAAATTAGGATGTCACAGTTTTATATGTTGAGAGCAAGATGAGTGTGGGTGTGTGTGTCTTAGGCGGGATTTAGTGTGGGCATGTGTGGATGTGTTTGTGTGTGTTATGTGATGAAAATGAGGTGTTGAACCCCTATTTATAGTAGTTGGAGCAATAAATAGGATTATTAAATAATTAAGTCATTTTCTAATTATTATCATCTTTCCACCTAGGGTTACAACTAAAGAGTATAATAAATGCAAATCTTCCAACTCAATGCCCAAGTGTTAACCTAATTTAGCTTAAGTGTAAGTCTACTTCATGCTTCATAATCTGTTAATATGAGCCTTACATGTATATATATCTAGAAGAAAATTTACAAGTTTAAGTTTCATTGAATGACAGGAAAATTGGAGAGCAAGACACAATATACATCATATATCTATCATATATATATATATACATACATTTTCGTTCCCCCTCCCCACCATCTATATTTAGGATAGTTTTACACATTGTATAATTTTTATTATGAAGAATACGTAAAGAAATAAAATTATAATCTTATATATTTATGTATATAAATTTTGGAAATTATATATATACACACATATATAATACAAGATATTTGTTTATATATATAATAGTCTTACGACCTAGCATTTAAAATAATTATTATAGTGTGAAAATGACACATTTTAGTGAATTTGACATTAACAAGATGTTTATAGAATATAAGATGCATGGATTAATCATATAAACATTTAAATAATTCATATTTAACCATGTAGATAACCAATACCTATCATTCTAAACAATGCAAGGAAAAGGGAAAAAGGAAAAGGATACAATTATTCCTAACAACTCCGAGGCCTATCCAAAGTGAAACATTAATCTAAATTACAAAGCTAATTTCCTTGTCTCTATACCGGAACATCGGAATCTCGAGTTGGTCCATCTTGATGAGGCCTCGGATCCAATAGTACACTCTCTCTGTACAATGAAAAACGTACAACTTATAAAATAATAAATAAAAAAAGATATAAGAAAATTTGTCTATATATCAATAGTCACTTGGAATACGGAGAACCACATTTGTCTAATATGTATAGGGACTTCCTTCCACCTCTCCCAAGCCCATGTATACCCGTTTCTGAAAATGTGGGTGATCGTCCTCACGATACCCAAGGCATTATTGAACCTAATGAATAGAAAACATATTTAAGTAATAGTCAATATTTGAATAATTATATGTTAAATAACGTAAAAAAAATGATCTCACTCATGTCCCCACAAATAAATAACCAGCTTCCCCTCAACTCTGTTAATATCGGAAGTCTCAGTCAGCATATCATCACTATTCGGCTCATCTTCGCTCTAGGTAGATGTGTGATGATGAGAGTCGTCGTACAGATCGTCCCGGATGTGCAGGTTCATCGCAGGGGGCATGTGGAGCTCATATCTGTTGGATCCTCCACTACCAGTGACCTTCTCTTTGCCTTTTCTAGAACTTTTCACCTGCATTCATAGCAAAAACAGCATAAAGCAAGAACCTCTTCTACATTCATAGCAAAAAAAATCACATAGCCGTTAATTTTTAACATTTCACATTACATAACCGCTAATATATGGCAATTCACATTACATAATCAATCATTCAACCACAATACAACATTCATAGAAAATATATATGTTTATAGCAACGAAAATCAAACCAAGCACCATATTTATTCATAGCAAATTTTATTCTTCTTCATCTTTTTCATTTTCGTCTTCATCTTCTTTGTCATCGTCATATTGAATTATATTTTCGTCATCTTCTTCATCATCATCTTCAAACTCAGAGTCAAATTTTTCTTCCTCGTCACTTAATCCCCCATTTCATTGACTTCTACATCATTATTGGCCATGTGTGATAGGTATAATTGGTTGACCTCTTCTAAAGAACTCATACAATCGATGAGGTTACCCATCGATTCATTATCGATGACACCATTCACTGTTCCAGATGATTCTTGTAATGGGTCATGAGTAATCTCTTCATTCACAACTCTACTTCATCGTCTTGTTTTGATAACAAACCACCATTGCGATTTATCTTTTCTTATACCGAGTTAAGGCACGTAATACACTTAACAGACATGTTGTGCAAGTATGAAAAGGTTATCTTTTAGGTATCTCTCATTAATTTTATTTCAACAGTACCATATTGTGGGTGTATCTTCATACCCTATTCGATACTGAATCAAACTATATACATTAAAACATCACAACCTCTTTTTGAGGCACGCCAGGATACTCTAACTTGATAACTTCCTCTAGTGTACCATAAAAGTCTGTACCCCCATTACTTGTGACACAAATACCAGAATTTGAGGTCTTCCTATGTGGGGTCGTATCGTTTGTATGGAACAAATATCCATGTACGTAGAGCCTGTTGAAGGTCTTGACCTTCTTCATTGGACCCCAAGCCAAATCACGCAAATATTGATCTTCAACATTATTATTCAGATTATCTAGCTACATATAAAAATATTTCAATCAGCGCATTTAAATATATTTTGTTTAAACCACATAGTGTTTTTGAAATATATAATTAATTGAGTATTTATGTTGTATAATGAAATACTTACATAGAGTTTAAACCATTCAACAAAATTATTTCGATGGATTCCTTAGCCTCTTGATCACTTAGATGTGGCCAATTGTATCAAACGACTGACCTATACCTCCTATAAAATGTTAAGATTTGTCAAAGTCATATATATTCCTCTTAACACATTATCTACAAAATGTTAAAGATAGTACTCACTCAATGATAGGGACGACTTCATCACAATTGATGAGTATATGTAAAGCAAGTTTGGTCCACTCATCATCAGTCAAATGGAAATTGATGACAATTGATTAGTACATGTTCTTCACCAATCCCTTTAAGTTATGTGTGTACATAAAAATTAAGTTATTTTAACTTCTTAATAATTTAAATGTACGCACAAAAATTTGAGTTCTTAATAATTTAAATTAACATATCAAATTTCAAATTCAGAATAATTTAATTACTTCTTGAAAGGATACATCCACTGGAATTGCACGGAGCCACACATGGCGGCTTGAAACGATAGGTGTACAGTCAAGTGCTACACTGAGTCAAAAAATCCGGGCTAAAAAATGCATTCCAATTTGCGTAAAATGATGGGAATGTTACCATCCAATTGTAGTACATTTTATCCCTTAGCTCTGTTGAGCACAATTCTTTAAAAAATTGACTTATTTCGGTTAATGGCTTCCAAACGTTCTGTCGGAGTGCACTTAACGCTATCGAGGAGCAAACCTTGCATAAAGACGTGACAGTCATGACTGTTCACATCGTGCAAGTCAGTTCCAAATTGTTCAACACAATTTCCCAAATTCAATGCATAGCCATCAGGCATCTTCAAACATTTAAGCTAAGCACATAATTCACGTCATTGTTCAAACATTTAAAGTGAAAATTGCTCATGGTTTCAACACTTTACTGTTTAACAAATATTGTAGATGTTACTCCAGACACCTACAATACTCCAACAAGTCAACTCTAGCCTTCTTGTTATCCCTTGTTTTGTTTTTCACATCAACTACATTATTTATTACATTGTCGGAAAAAAAATTTGATGTGCATTACATCCAAGTTATTGTGGACGAGATTATCCTTCAACACGGCAACTGCCAAAAAATGCATTGGTTGGTCCAATTGTAGTCCACACCGTAACCTTGTACTTTTGAGTGTCTTACAAGTATATCAGTTACTTTTGGCAAGTGACGCACAAAAAAATAAAATCTAATTTTTATTGCCCTAATCTTATAAAATCTGAAATCATATCTTTATTTAATTAAAAATTCGAATTTGTATTTATTCATTTTTGTAAAAAACCGAAAATTAGGGTTTTAGGGCATAAAGTGCGAAAATTCATAATTAATTTACAAAAATTCCAAAATTATGAAATTTAACGTTTATAAATCTGAAATTATATGTATATTTCCCAGAAATTATAAATTTAACATATAACTTTTCAAAAATTGCAATTTAAGACATAGAATTTCTAAAATTGTGTTAGAATGTCAAATTCCTCTAAAATTAGGAAAATCAAGTAATTTATTCAAAATATTATTTTTGAAAACTCATCAGTATTTAATAGATGAATTTTCGAAGAATCGTAATCAAAATTTGAAAATTAGCACTTTACCGTTCAAATTGTAAATTACTCTCAAAATTGGACTAAAATTTGAAAACAACAAGTAACAATATCAATTATTTAAATATTAAGGATTACCGGGTCGTCACATCCTCCCCTTCTTAGGAAATTTCGTCCTTGAAATTTATACTTTGCTTAGTAAAAGAGTTAAGAATATTTTTCAATTTTTTTTTTCGAAAAACAAATCTCTCCATTCCAAAACTCTTTTTTCAGTAGGAATCTCACAATTTTCTACATACCAAAATCCATTTTGAAATATTAGCTTCAAAAATACACAACAAATTTTGAAATTCACACATACCAGTACTGAAATGCACGTAGCACTTTGCCTCATGGGCTCAGTATATAACAATTTGGCCTAGTACGCTCAATATATAACAATTTGGCCTCGTGGGCTCAGTACTTCTCAATATGCTCTGCAGGCTCAAGAGGTGGCTCCCGTACGCGTAGTACTGTGCCCCGCAGAGCACTTAGCTCCCGATTGTTTGACTGGCAACCTGGTCTGACACCACTTGTCAAGACCCGAAAAAATACCCTTCATATTTTATTAAAAATAAATATTAATTTTCACATAAGATTTGTACAAAATACAAGAGTTTCAAAATAACACAGAAGTAACTTTATTGCGTAAATGGCTTCCAAACGCTTCCGCTACACCACTCTGATACACTATCTCACTTTTGTCTAAAACTAGTCATGTAAAGAATAATCAACGCGACGGTTGAGTAGAAATATCATTCAACCCCATAAGGTGAGTGTGTGTTTCCATTAGTGCACGTAGACACATAATTTCACATAATACTATAACAGAAATAAAAGCATAAAATATCTAAGACATATAAGATACTTAAATTCCTATTCTACTCATGAAGGTAAATAATACTCCTACCTTTCAAAGGGATACCTTCTTCTATATAAGTATAAAGTGTAGAGTGTATATATAGATATATAGAAAGGTTAATATGTATATATATGTTTAGAAGAGGGGTAATTATATATATATATATATATAGGAAGGTATACTAATGATATAGTGTGATATATATATATATATATATATATATTGAAAGTGCAAGATTTTGTGGGTGTGTGGGTTATAGGCGGGATTTGTGTTGTGTGTGTGAAAAAAAATGAAAACATGCCTCCCCTATTTATAGTGTTGAGCATGTGAAATAGATTTATTTAATATTAAGGTCAATTTTTATTTAATGCAATTTTTACACCTTGGTTGGGTAATTAATGAAACAATCCAACTCATGGACTTAAGTGGCAACCTAAATATGCTTAAGTGTGCCCTAAATTGTATGAATCATCCCCTAAGTAAATATGAGCCATGCAAGTGCACATTTTCTAGAAATATTGCTACAAGAATTAACAAGAACCATGCAAGTGTACAAGTTGAAGAAGAATCTCAGAAATATATCTTGTATTAGTGTAAGATATTTTAATAAAATAGTAACACAAAATCAAATAAAATCTGATTTTTATTGTCCTAATCTTATAAAATCTGAAATCATATCTTTATTTAATTAAAAATTCGAATTTGTATTTATTCATTTTTGTAAAAATCAAAAATTAGAGTTTTAGGGTATAAAGTTCGAAAATTCATAATCAATTTAGAAAATTTTCAAAATTATGAAATTTAATGTTTATAAATCTGAAATTATATGTATATTTCCCAAAAATTATAAATTTATCGTATAACTTTTCAAAAATTGCAATTTAAGACATAGAATTTCTAAACTTGTGTTAGAATGTCAAATTCCTCTAAAATTTGAAAAATCATGTAATTTATTCAAAATTCCATCTTCTCCATGCATAAAAATCTAGAATACTTATTTATTATTTTGAAAACTCATAACTATTTAATTGACGAATTTTCCAAAAATGGTAATCAAAATTCGAAAATTAGCACTTTACCATTCAAATTGTAAATTACTCTCAAAATCAAACTAAATTTTGAAAACAACAAGTAACAAGGACATTTTCAAGAAGCATAAAATGTTATATCAATTATTTAAATATTAAGGATTATCAGGTCGTCATAGTCTTGGCCACGGATTTATCTGTGGCTAAGCTTGGAAATTTAATATTTTTTAAATTGGAGGGCTTAGCCACGGATTTTTCCGTGGCTAAGTCAATTTTTTAATTTTTTTTAAAATTTTAAATGGCTCACTTAAATCGCCCGATCCGACATTACGGGGCACAAAAAGGTTTGAGTCATTTCAAAATCATATTATTTCATCACGATTATTATATTTTTTTATCTTATGCATTAAAAATTACAGTTTGCTTGATGAGAATAAGTTTTTCTATTTCAGTGATATATATAAATGACTTCGTAGTCCGGTGTCAATGTATGTTAAGGCCAATTAACTTGTATAGGAAATATTTAAAAAATGAACTTTCAAGCAAATTGATTAGTTTTGAAGATGTATTACTCCAATCGTACGATTTCGTCTAACCTAATTAACGAAAACGCACGATTCGAAAAGAGTCTACATAAATTTTTGACCCCTGGCCATGAATAAATTCGTGGCCAATAAATATTTTTGTTTTTTTTTAAAAAAAATTGATCTTGGCCACGGATTTAAGCGCGGAAATTTAATATTTTTTAAATTAGAGGACTTAGCCACGGATTTTTCCGTGGCTAAAGGCAAAAAATTCCGTGGCTAAGTGTTTGTATATAAAGAACACTTGGTCATTTTCAGATCTTGTCTTCTCTCTTCCAACTAAAGGTACCCTAACCCCTCCCCCCCCCCCTTCCCGACGTCGCCACCCCCCTGGCCGTCGAAGGCCGCCTCCCTCCCTCCCCCACTGTCGCGCTGCCTCCCCCTCCCTCCCCTCCCCCGCCCGCGTCGGGTTCTACCCTCCCCCCGCGTCAGGCTCCAACCTCCCCCCCCTACCCCACCGTCACGGATTGCCTCTCCCCCCAGCCCCACCCCTACCCCCAACAACCACCCCCTCCAGCAGCCCCCCACCCACCATAGCAGCCCCCCCTCCCCCCCGACACCCTCACCCCCAACAGTGGCCCCCCCCACCCCCAGCCCCTCCCAACAGCCCCCACCCCTCCCAAAGACACGCCACACACACGTTATTGTTATTTTTAGCTTTTAATTTTTATTTTATTCGTTGAGATGTAATTTTAATTTTGTTTGTTGTTTTGGTGTATTTGGCAATATTTGTAGTTGATATCATATACGTAATTTGTGGAATTGAAGTTTGAACAAGGTGTGAATTGTTATGATTTTTGCTGAGGTCAAATTTATTTCGATCAAGTTTAGATTATGAATTGTTATATATAAAGTAGTTTGTTTGGGTTAGCCATTGTTATGCACATGTTTGGATTATGTATTGTTATGAACAAATTTATTTGGATTATGAATTGTTATGAATAAGTTTGGATTATGGATTGCTTTGAACACATTTGATCGGATTATGGATTGTTATGAACATGTTTGTTTGGATTCTGGATTGTTATAAATAATTTATGTTGGGGTGAATTTTGTCATTGTTGTGGGGTTAAAATTGGGTGAAATATGTTTGATAGGAAGAATGTCGAACAATGGTTGAAATAATTTAATAAGAGATAAGTGGTTATGTATTGTAACATTAATGAAGCATGTTGAATAAATATTAAATGACAAACTTAATCTATCTAGATGTGAACTAGCAGTGATGTTAACTTACCTTCATTTTATGTTTATAGAATATGGATATACGGAAAATTCAAGGTTGGATGTATAATAGGTTAATTGTTGATCGAAAAAATTACTCCAAACAATTTATTAATGGTCTTAATCAGTTTATTCAATTCGCAACTACACAACCGCGGTATATAGCTGATAAAGGCCTCATTAGGTGTTCGTGTTCAAAGTGTACTAATAGGAAATATAAGGATACTAGTAATGTGCGCTGCGACTTGATGAAATTTGGGTTTCAACCTGAGTGTTAGTAGTGGACTTCACATGGTGAGTTAGCTCCAAAAACTTAAAACGTGGAGCTTAGTGGTGCTAGTTCTTCGAATCAGGCTAATTTTTCGTGTGGACTCAATAATTACGAGAATTTGGTATATGATGCTAGGGGTGAATGCATCACACTATGGTGTGCCTTATCGTCCCGATTTGAATGTCACAGACGGTCACGATACCGAGATTGAGCGAAACAATGATCAATATCCTAATATGCAAGCTCAATAGTTTTATGACATATCAGAGGCTGCGCATCGACCATTGTGGCTAGGTTGTGACAATCAGACGGAGTTATCAATGACTCTTCAAATGTTGTCATTAAAATCCAACTACAATTTATCTCAGGGTTGTTTTGATCGAATGGCAGAACTTGTGAAGTCGTCAAATCCGTCGGATAATCATGTTCCTAACAACTATTATAAAGCAAAAAAAATAGTTAAGAAGTTAGGTTTAACATTGGTGAAGATTGATTGTTGCATCGAGGGGTGTATGTTGTATTACAGTGAAGATTCATGTTTAGAGGAATGTAAGTTTTGTAGTCATCCAAGATTTAAACCATCTAAAAATGGTAGTAGGAATTGTGTTCCTTATAGAAGGATGCACTACATGCTTCTTATTCCAAGATTGAAAAGGTTGTATGCTTCTTCAAAATCAGCTAATCAAATGAGGTGGCATCATGAGCACAGAGGAGAGCTTGGTGTTATCTGTCATCCATCTGATGGTTTGGCATGGAAACTTTTCAATGAAAAGCATTCTGAATTTGCTGCTAAGCCACAAAACATTAGGCTTGGATTATGTGCTGATGGATTTAATACATTTAATCATACTTCATCGAAGCAATACCCTTGTTGGCCCGTGATTGTTACTCCATACAACTTGCCACCAGAATTGTGTATGACTACACCGTATATGTTTTTGACATGCTTGATTCCGAGGCCACGTAACCTAAAAGAAAGGATTGATGTGTACTTGATGTCTATCAATGACTTTTTTGTGTATGGGACGTTGTCGGGATGGATAATATCGGGTCGATTGGCTTGTCCTATATGTATGCGGCGAACAAAGGCATTTAGATGGAAAAATGGTGGGAAGATTTCTTAGTTCGATTGTCATCGTCAGTTTTTGCCTGAGAATCACCCATTTAGACAAAAACAAAAATGCATTTTTCAAAGGACGCCGTAAATGATCAAACCCTCTGTCAGTAATGGCAGGCGATCAGACGTGGGAAGAAGTGCGTGGAATGTCGAAAGTTACCGATATACCAATCAAGCATCCAAAATTGTAAGGATATGGCGTACATCATAATTGGACCAAACAAAGCATTTTTTGGGAGTTGCCGTATTGGAAAGACAATGTGGTTCACCATAATATGAATGTCATGCACATCGGAAAAAAAAATTCGACAACGTACTCAACACTGTCATGGATATTAAAGACAAGACAAAGGATAATGACCAATGGTAAGAAGCTAAAACCAAAAGCTAGTTACACTTTGACGATTGAACAAGAATGCGATTTATGCACATTTGTTCAAGCTTTGAAAATACCTAATGGTTATGCATCGAATTTGGGAGCTTGTGTTGATCAATCGAGACTCAAGTTGTACGGTATAACGAGTCATGATTGTCATGTGTTCATGCAAGATTTACTCCCAATAGCATTTAGTGCACTCCCACAAAATGTTTGGAAGTCTCTAACTGAAATAAGTCAGTTCTTCAGAGATTTGTGTTGCACAGAGCTTCGCGAGGAAAGTTTGTTGCAATTGGAAAGGAATATCCCTTCGATTTGATGCAAATTGGAACGCATTTTTCCTCCAGCATTTTTTTATTCCATGGAAGACTTGCCGATACACTTACCTTTTGAAGTAGCGATGTGTGGACCTGTTCAATATAGGTGTATATATCCATTTGAGAGGTAAATATTTTTTTAAAGATTTGCCAACCTCTATTTTTCTTTTTTGAGATCCCAAACGAATTAGTAACTTGGTCATACAAAATACGATTATAGGTTCCTACATGACTTGAAATGTAATAACCCGGTATTTCTAG
>CM047871.1:12790830-12920206 GCA_026212405.1 Petrea volubilis | reverse complement strand
GAGAGAAGAGAGATCAAGAGTGCAATTAGTGAGGGTAAACCAATCTTGATGATTCGGTTTAGAGAGTCATATTTTTCCTTTTGACTGACCACTTGACACTTCTATTCTTCCTGCTAGTTTTTTTTGCTTTATTGCAGGAGTTTTCTGATGTTTTTCCAGAAGAGATTGACGCAGTAGTGGTCTACCACCATTGAGGGGAATTAGGCAGCAATCAGATTAGGACTTTCTTCTTGGAGCCGCCAATCCCAAACGGACCAGCATATAGGAGGCAACCCCCCTGGAGGACTAAGGAGTTGCAAAGACAGTTGATCGAGTGTTGATGAGTAGGTTGGATGTAAAAATTTTTATTTTGTGAAGGATGAGTATGAGCCCATGTTGCAGAGCTTCCAGTCCTTTTGGTACCTAAGAAGGATGGGACATGGAGGATGTGTGCTGATTGCAAGCAGTCAACAAAATCACTGTAAAGTATCCACATCCCATTCCTAGGCTAGATGACATGTTAGATGAACTACATGGTGCTAAATATTTCTCTAAAATTGATCTAATGAGTGGGTATCATCAAAAGATCTGATGATGCAACTAACATAGCTGATTTGTTCTTTAGAGAGGTGGTGCGTTTACATGGGGTGCCACGCACCATTGTTTCCGATAGGGATACTAAGTTCCTTTCACATTTTTGGCGTATTTTGTGGGGTAAATTGGGAACTAAATTGCTTTATTCTACTACTTGCCATCCACAACAGATGGACAAACTGAGGTTGTGAATAGGACCTTGGCAACCTTATTGCGTGCAATTGTTGGTAAGAATTTAAAAACTTGGGAAGATTGTTTGCCATTTATTGAGTTTGAATATAATAGGAGTATTCATTCTTCTACTGGGTTTTCACCTTTTGAGATTGTATATGGCTTTAACCCTTTAACTGTGCTGGATTTATATCCTTTGCCTGTAATTGAGCTTGTGAGTTTAGATGGACAAAAGAAGGCAGATTTGGTGAAGTCTTTACATGAGAAAGCACGCACCAACATTGAGAAGAAGAACCGTCTTTATGCTTACAAGGCTAATAAGGAAGGAGGCGGATTGTCTTTGCACCGGGTGATTGGGTTTGGGTTCACTTTCGAAAGGAGAGATTCCCAACCAAAGGAAAAGCAAGTTGGATACACATGGTGATGGCCCATTCCAAGTTTTGGAGCGCATTAATGACAATGCCTACAAGATTGATCTACCAGGTAAGTATGGCATTTCTGCAACATTTAATGTTTTTGATCTTTCTCCTTTTGATTTGGATTCAGATTTGAGGACAAATCTTTTTGAGGAAGGAGGGAATAATGCGGATCAAGGGAGCTCCAATGGTGTCAAGGTCGAAGCAAGATGCAACAAAAATGATCCATTGGCTCTTCCAAGTGGGCCAATCACAAGGGCACAGGCTAAGGCCTTTGGGACAACCATGAACTCATATGTACAAGAGCAAGTCACACTTGAGTTGGAAGAGCATGAATTCACTAAGTGCACAATTAGGCTTGAAGGCACACCTAAGCTACTCCATATGCTTGAGGCGTGTTGTTCTATTGATGAAGGGGCTGCCTAGCCTTGTTTAATTGAGCTTAAATTTAGTTGGGTTTTAATTATTTATAATAGCTTGTATTTGGATTTTAAACACATGACTTGATAGACTTTAATAAGCCCTTGTAAGGATGGCACATTGGGCTTCACTTAAAGCCCAATCTTTATGGGATTAGGCCTAATGGGCTTAGTTTAGGGTTTGACTTTGTCTAAGGTATAAATACCTTCTTTAAACCTTTGGAAATCAGATTTTGTTCATTGAGGTAGACAAAAAACGTGAGTCTCTTGTTCTTCATGTGTAAGAACCCTAGCATAGGAATTGTGAGTTCTACAATCTCCATTTGCAACAAGAATCTGATTTTATGCTTCAAGAGTACTTGTAAGTGTTGATCTTTTCTTGACTAAATTCTTTTAAATCTTCTTCTTGAGTACAAGGGGGTTGTGGGTTTAAAGGGTAAAATCTATCTTGTTCTTTGCTTTATGCCGAATTGCCATAATCTTCTCATGAGTACATGTTTTAGATTAGGGTTGTCGTATTAGGGTTGTGGTCTATTTATAGAGGAGAAAGAGAAGAAATAACTAATATTATAACAAAATAATTATATATACCATTCATTCTATATGGATATTTTTATATACACATCATTGTATAACTACCTTGCACATATATATATAAATATGTATGTGGAAGTGTATGTGTATATGTAGATATATAAATCACCACTAGTATATATATATGGATGTGTGTGTATATGTAGATATATAAATCACCAAGTACATATATGTGGATGTATGTGTGTATATGTCGATATATAAATCATAAGTATATATATGTGGACATGTGTGTGTATATGTAGATATATATATATCACCAAATATATATATATATATATATATATATGTGTGTGTGTGTGTATGTGTGTGTGTGTGTGGATATGTGTGTGTATAGATATATGTATATATTACCAAGTATATATATATGGACATATGTGTGTGTATATGTAGATATATATATCAACAAGTATATATATATATATATATATCTGTGTGTGAGTGTGTATCAAAATATATATACATGTGTGTGTGTGTGTGTGTTTATGTGTGCTGTATATAATATATACATATATATATACACGTGTGTGTGTCTATAATTATATATATGTGTGTGTGTGTGTGTAATATATACATATATATGTGTAAGAGTGTGTGTGTATGTCTATAATTATATATATCCGTGTGTGTGTGTAATATATACATATATATATATATATATATATATCTGTACGTGTGTGTGTATCTATAATTATATATATATGTGTGTGTGTGTGTGTGTATCTATAATTATATATATATGTGTGTGTGTGTGTGTGTGTAAATCTTTATTACAATAATACCATAAATAATTATTATATTATTTTTGAAATTATTTTTGAAAAAGAATAATGAGTAAATAAATTTTCCAAAATAAATAATAATCACAATTCAAAATTAATACTTCAAGGTCTAAGGAATAAAGTAATCTTAAAATGATAATTTAACTAATAATGAAATTCGAAAATAATAATAATTAACATTTCAGGAATTCAAATATTTTAGATAAAATATTTTGTATTTTTCAAGTGCCAAGAAAATAAATGAAAAAATACTCATATTTTATAAAATGTATGCAGTGTAATGCATAATTATTCACAAATAATAAAAAAAAAATATATCTAATTTTAGAAATTCTCTTCATAAAATAATAATTTACATAATACTGACCACATAATTTATAATTACAAATATTTAAATAATGAAATTTATCAGGTGGTAACACATTTACACTCCTATCTTGAAATCTACCATTTTCAAGTGGGCTGTAGGTGTTCGCCCCATAACGCAAGCCCCTTTCAAGCAAGATTCCAGTATAAATATCTGCATGGAGGCTTAGACATAAGTTGTGCTCTTGGTTGCTAAAGCCAATTTGACAACTTAGATCGTAGGATGCCTCCACTTGTCTCAAAAATTGTTGCATATGCCTTTGGAATGTAAATGGCGGCGGAGTCACATGTGATTGAGGGGTGTTTGTGTACCTAATGATTTTAAAATATATGTGTAGTTGAATTTGAACGGCATCTCAAGCTATCCATCAATGCACCCCCCACTTGATCGTTGTTTAGTACACTTTGAATTTTTTCTTAAAAAATTAATTATTTATATTATTGGTACTTTTTGCAAGCCCTACGTGATAGATGCGTCCTCCAATTTATGGCTCCGTCTAGTGCAATAGCCAGAGAAATAATTCAATGGGGTCATTAATAAAGGGGGAAATTCTTATCCGTATCGGATTCGATCACACAATAATTAATTAGGTGGTGAGTGTTTTACACTTATTACGTGATTGATGTACAGTTTAGAAAGAGTGACCAATAAAATGACAAGTGTACTAACCAATAAAATGACAAGTGTACTAACACTTACTTTATGATTGATTAGGTGCGACTAAGTTGGGTCTGGATAAAAATTTTCCCTAATAAAGAGTTGGCAAAAGCTAATGGGCTTTGTTTTTTAAGTTTTATATATTCACTTAATCACACACACTTAATAGATGACGATGAAAACAAAATATTCCTTCCATATTTCATCGTTAACTATTAAGTGTGTCATTTTTTATAAAACAAGATGTGAGATTTATAATCTTTTTTTATAT
Source organism: Petrea volubilis (assembly GCA_026212405.1). Taxonomy (NCBI): domain Eukaryota; kingdom Viridiplantae; phylum Streptophyta; class Magnoliopsida; order Lamiales; family Verbenaceae; genus Petrea; species Petrea volubilis. The sequence continues at coordinate 12,915,956 of CM047871.1, read as the reverse complement.
CTAATACATTGATTTCAGTCATCGAATTCAATTAGCATGTAGCTCTGCCAATGCTGTCAATCAATGTAATGAAGATGTATGACATGGCGCTATTGGGGGTATGGAGTCAGAAAGCTTTTACCCGTTTTAATTTCAAGTTATATATATGTGCCAAACAACTAGAATTTATTAATACGTCACATATTTAATTCATTTTAATCATTATATTTTCATAGAAAATACAATCCTCAAAATTTATTATATGTATCGAGCTCAAATTTTGGTGCTTACAAAATTTTTCCATGAAAGCACATATTCAATAATGCATTGTGGAATCTTGGACTGTGAAAATGTTGGCGGTGATGGATCCTAGAGATGGATCTTGATCAAACTTGTGGCGAGATATCTTTTCCCACATATCCCGTTGATTACGCTGGTCCATTCATTCAATACCATCACTTGAGCTTTATGGTGCACATTGTGAGAAAGATAATAATTTATAGTGATTAGTGATACATGTTTAATGATGCAATTTTATAGGACATGCTTGTTAATTTTGATATAATTAGATGTGATTCAATAATTATAAATTATTAATAAAAAAATTATATCAAATTTTTAGTTATTTATTGTTTAGTTGTGTGAATTTACATAGTTTTACTAGTTTATTATTTGGTTGTGTGAATTTACTATGTTGCATTAAATGTTAAAATACTTTATTATCATCCTATTTTTTATGTACTTCCCATTTTATGTACTTCCCATTTTCACTCTCAAAATTTATAGTGCTATGAATTTATTTTAAATTCAATTATTAAAAGTCATTTTGTTTAATAAAATTTTAAGTAAAATTGACTCAAGCTAGTTTAATAAGGGTTATGCTGCCGCATAATTTATTGCATGGTGCAAACTGCACAAATATTTTCATTCAATATAAGGGCACTTATCTCAGGCAATGTAACTTTTAAGGGGGAAAAATTCAGGAGGTATTTGTTGTTTTTCATAGTGTAAGCAGCGTGTTTGACAATTGACACAAATATAATAGTAAAATGGCGTAAAGTGAATTTTAACCCCATTTTATATAACAATAATTTTAGACAAATACTTCAAAATATTGAAGTAATTCTACAGACACGTGAAAGTAACTAGTGCAACATAATTTGCAATGACTGATCATTTTCTAAAAATAAAATTTTATTTTGGAAAAAAGAAAATGAGAAAACAATGATAAATTTAAGAACTAATTAGGAAGCATAATAATAATTGTTCGTGTTATTTTCCTTTAGTTCTTTTTTTTTTTTAACCAAAAACATATTTTAGATGAGAAAACGCTAGTTTACAAAGTATGCTTGGTTGCATGGTTATATCTCTACCCAGAGGCAGAGCCGTGGGAGGGGGCTGATAGGTGGGAGGGGGCTAATAGGTGTGGTCATCCCCTCAAATCTAAATCGAACCAAATTTTATATGTATTTAAAAAAAAAATTGCTCCCATCCCCTTCCGAAAAATTATAAAAGTACTTTTTATATTTTAACAAATTCGATCTCGTCCTCCTCTCGAACAAAAATTTTTTGGCTTCATCCTTGGCTTTATTCGTAGCCGAAGGAGATATTTTGTAGTGTTGAAGAAGTAAGAAAATGATCGGACCATAGAGTACTTTGAAAAAATTTGTTTTACTTTTTGGTCTCAATGTATTGAACTATCAAATAACTTACTTTCAAGTTTCATGTCAACTGTCAAGTATAGTATGGTTACGAGAGAGAACTTTTTCTTTTCCTTTTTCCTTTTCTTTTTCCCCTAATAAGTTTTCATGAAGTATCCTGGATTCCCGGGTACCCTTTTTTTTTCCCCTGATAAGTTTGTCATGAATTATCCCGTGGCTTTCCGGGATAACTTAACACAATTTTAAAATGTTATGCGACAACTTAACGCAATTTTAAAATTTTATGAGATAACGCAATTTTAAATTTTTAATTTTAGCATGTATGTATAATTTGATGCAATTTTAAATTTCAGATTAAAGTTTAAAAGTGCGTATTTTGTTTATTATCATTTTTAAATGTAGCAATCTAATACTATAGAATTTTTGAAAGCAAAAACAAAAACATTTTTGAAACTAAAATCTATTTGCTAGAAGCCCTAAAAGAATATAAAATGAAAATAAATTTGAGATAGGAAAATAGCACTGTTGAATTTGAAGTTAGACTAAAAAAAGAAATGTCTCCCTATTTCTATGGCACCAAAGATTGAGAATTAGTTGGCTAAAAGAAAGTGATCATAAGACTCGGTTCTTTCATCAGTATGCTTCGAGGAGGCAAAAGAAAAACACCATTTATCATTTATGTAGTAGAACCTCTATGTCCAGCGGAGGTAATAGGGGCGATTCGAAGTATGCACTGCTCAAAAGCTCCGGGTCCCGATGGCTTCATGTGACATCCCGATTTTTACACACGAAATAGGTATAATAACCATATCCTAACTAAAAACCAGACCTTATGATATGCATACATGAAACACTAAAATTTTATATATAGCATTTATAATGCCCGGTACTTCCAAACATTTTATAATTAACTACATATATATTGTTTAGTGTTTATGTGATTATTATGTAACATCCTAAATTTTATACATGAATTATGTGATATTTTAGATTATGAAATAGCACTTCCTAGTATTTTAAAATTAATTATCTATTATTATTTCATGTTTTATATGATCATTATTTTATATGATTCTTATTTTCTATGTAAATTGTGTGATACTTTAGAAATAAAATAGGAATGATAACTATGTTTATAATAAACAATTGAATTTATATATATATAAATCGAGATATATATGTGTGTACATACATGTCTTTTCAAGAATTACAACTTATTAATTTATTTGTAATAAAGTCATATGTATAAATATATAAATATATATACACTTCGAAAAATATATCTATATATATGTGCGTACTTTTGAATTTATATATATATATATATATATATTATCATAGGTCATTTTTTTATCATATATATATACTTATCCAAACATGTCATTTTCTCTTAGTAAATGTTATCCTACGCCTAAGTATACATGTGTATAAATCTCAATTAGGTTAATCACCACTTGCAGGGTTGATTTTAAAGAAAGAACAATACTTGTTATCATCATTTTAAAATAGGTTAACAACATGCAATTTAGGGCAACACATATGCAAGAATTAGAGTAACACTTATAATGATTTTCCTACTTAAAATCACACATTTATGAATAGGTTAACACACATGCAATTTAGGGCAACACATATGCAAGAATTAGACTAACACTTGTAATGATATTCCTAATTAAAATCACACATGTATGAATCAACTTGAATTAAATAACACTTGACTTCATCATCTTGACTTAGGCTAACACATAAATATATTAGGGTAATACATATGAAGATCTAGGGTTAACAATTGGGCTATTTAGATCACCACTTGTGTATAAACACATTTAATAACTAGGGTTAGTTGTTAAGAATTCATTTAATGCAAGAGATTTTCTTAATAAAATAAAGAATGTGCCTTGGCACCCCAACACAACACTCTCATACAAACACACTCGTATACACGGTCACACACACACATACCCTCATACACACGGCACACACACACACACACACAAAGTATACATACACACTCATATACATAGAAGAAATCCTAAAGTTTGTTTTCATAACAGAAGGTATGTCTAAATCCTAAGCTTCCTTGAAATTCAAGTTCTTTTTACTTTAAATAGCTAATTTAAGCTTATATGTATACATGCAAAACGTTAGTTATCTTATGAACATGCCTATATCCATGTTTTGTTCACATGATTAAGTATAGTAACATAAAGATTGCTAATATGTTTATACATACACTTAAATATTTGAAAGATTACATATATTCTCTTATATGCATATATATAGCTAAAGTTATTTTGAAAACTATAAATATGCACTCATGCAAGAATATTTTTTATTCATGAACCTATGCATAGTACTTTACCAAAAGTAGTTTAACCCATGTATATATGTTTTAAATTATCTCCTGAAATTACATATATACATGTTATGCCTATGCATAAATAAAGTAACATGAGGATTATCCATATGAACATACCTACATATTTAAAAGATTAAGCTTGCTCTTATGAACTATATGCATGTATGTAGTTAAAGTTATGTTAAAAGTTAAGAATATGCACATATGTGTAAATATTGTTTATTTGTGCATTTATGCAAAGTATTGTTCTTAAAGTAGATACTAGGCACAAGTTATATCACTTATCACCACTATTTATAAGGTTATACATATGCAATAATTGTATGTTTAAGTTAGTTACTCCCTAAGAGTGACTAATCATGAGTAATTGCGATATAGTGTACTAATCTTACCTACTAATACGAATTTTAAGAAGAGAGCCCCTCCAAATAATGCTTGTCCTCAGGAAGAGTCAAACTCTAAAGTAACTTGAGCCCTAGGACAGGATCTACGTTCAGGAAGATGGAGTCGGCATCTGTCACATCCCAATAGGGGCAACTCGCATGTGGCGGTGCCCCTCGTCAACAAAGTGAGGATAAGGGGATAGCCGAGATGCTACCCTAGCGGAGGGATGACGATTAGAGGAGGAACCAACACACTTCACCTTCTTAGAATGAGGAAGGGTCGGCTCAGCAGGACGTTTCCCTCTTGCCTTATCCGAACCCTTCTCAGGAGAGCATCTAGATGACTCAATCAGGAAGGGGCATGTAGTCCTATGAGGAAGGATAGGAGTAGGGGGCGTCCAAAGCCCGACCACCATGGCTTATAGCGCACAAATGCTCTTTCATCAAAGAGTACAATATTCCTAGATTTGAAAAAGGACAAATAGAAGATCATGAATAAGAGCTAGAAGATAACAAATACAACAACACACACAAAAAAAGAGAGAAAATGTGCGCAAAATACTGGGGGATCCCGCTAAATCCTCCCGTGGAAAGCATAGATCTAGCAACTCGTTAGTAATCAAATTCTTCACATCATATGTCTTAACATTCAGTCTGCATAATAAATCCCGAAATTTCTCAGGACGTTAACAAATTTTATATTTCTCAAGTTTGGGAACACTATCTACCCAAGAGGAAGGAAAAACCTACTCCCGGGGAGGCAAGGCAAAGAAAAAGTGTGGTTTCCAATTCTTAGGGGAATCTCTTATTTTCAAAAAAGCCACATCCCATCGGGGAGTAACCTGGGCTCGATCATTTTAAGTTGGAAAAAGGAGTGTAACTAAGCAGCCGAAGGGACCTCCCTTACATAATAGACAAGGATGGCATAACCGGCAATGATGCAAAAGTAACTTGGTGTCAATTGGTAAAGAGGAACTTTGAAGAAGCGTGATACATCCCTATAGAAGACTAACAATTTTATTATGAAAATTGAATTTCTCATAAAAGTTTCTTATTACATAACAAGTGCAAAATACATGATAGAAACTACAAGGACTCGACTATAACTTCATCTAGCCAAACGCTTCGAATTGTCTCTCCATCCTTGTCGCTTGTAACCCCCTCCTTATACCCGGCTAAAACATGATATAACAACAACGTCGACAATCATGTTGAGTAGAAATTTTGCTGAATATATAAGGTACGTGTGTGTGATATGAAGGTGCATACTTTTACATCCTTTTGCCAAACATAAAATCACATAATTTTCCAAACACAAATAACATAACTTTTCACATCATTTCTACCGTTTTCCACCTCGACGGGCAACTGCCTTATCTCGCCGTACCGTAAATCTCAATTTCCACCCGACACTCCAATCCCAACCAAACACTTCGGTGGTCATATCCTGGGCATATACCGAATTTTCCTACGACCCATTTCAATATATGGACTGTCCATCCATGCAAGGCGGGATTAGACAACGATGGAAGATCGAGGACTATTTTAAAACCGGTAAGCCCGTTGCTGCCCAGCTGAATTCAACCACCTCCACCCCTATCACGTTTTAGGCCCATATACACACAAATTTCAGCATAATTTCAGCATGCTTAACATAGTTTTAGCATAATTTCAGCATAAATCACCACAATTTCCAGCTTATATAAACTGAAATTTCCAGTTTGAGAAAACAGAATTTTCAGCTTAGAAGATTGAAATTTTCAGCTTGTAAACACTAAAAATTCCAGCTTGTAAACATTGAAAATCCCAGCTTGTAAAACAAGCTTTTTCAGCTTGCTAAACTAGAATTTTTAGCTTGCAAACAGGATTTCCAGCACATGAACAGGATTTCCAGCATGTAGAAAAACAGAATTTCAGCTTGTAAAAACTGAAAATTTAAGCTTCTGACACAGGTAAGACCTTAGCATAGAGTAAAAGATAACTACAAACAATTTTCAATACAATTCTATCATGATTCCAGCGATTCCCATAATTTCAGCAAAATCTTTCACAAGCACACAATATGCATATAACTAAATTATCACACCCTTAGAACCAAGATAGTAGCTAACTTGTAGTTACATCCTAGGTCCTAATATGGGGATTAAGGTGCTAATACTATATGAAAATCTGACTCATGCCTTAAGCAAAATTCCTACCTTGTATCAAATATGAACCATTCACTTTTATAAGATATAATATCTATGAAATAAAGTAAGAACCTGTACTTATGAAATTAAGTAAGGTCCCTACATTAATTAAATATTCTTTTACCTTTTCCAAGAGTGTTTTATGGAAATAAGATGATGTTTAAAGGGCTAAGATGTATGTAGATATGTAAAAAGAAGGGTTTATGTATATATATATGTGGGGAGAAGATATATTATAAATATGAAGTCTTTTGTGGGTTGAGAGCAAGATATGGGTGGGTTTGTCTTAGGCGAGATTTAGTGTGTGTGTGGATGTGTTTGTGTGTGTTGTGGGATGAAAATGAAGTGCTAAATTCCCAATTTATCCCCTATTTATAGTAGTTGTGCTAAGAAACAAGATTATTAAATGATTGAGTCATTTTCTAATTATTATTATCTTTCCACCTAAGGTTACAACTAAGGGTTAAAATAAATGAAATCTTCCAACTCAATATCCTAATTTTTCTCTAAGTGTTGGTCTAATTGCATGATTCAAAAGCTATTCAAATATAAGCCTCAATAGTGTGTGTATATCTAGAAGAAAGCTTACAAGTGTAAAATTCATTAAATGTTAGGAAGACTGGGGAGCAAGACACTCACATATACCATATATTTATCATATATATATATAAGAAAATTCGTGCCCCCATATTTTTAGGATATTTTTACATATAGTATAATTATTCCAATGTTTATTATGAAAAATACCTAAAGAAATAAAAATATAATCTTATATATTTATGTATATAAATTTTTGAACTTAAATACACACACACACACACACACACACACACATATATATATATATAATGCAAGATATTTTTGTATATATATCATAGTCTTAGGACATAGCATTTTAAAAATAATTATTTCAAAATAATTATTATAGTGTGAAAATAACAGATTTTACTGAAAATGATAAGAAAAATAAACTAACCCTGTATCTATATATATTAATTTCGAAATTATATAGACATATATTTCAAGATATTTTTGTATTTATCCAATTTGTAATGTTTATCAAGAATATTATCAAGATCTTAGTATTTAAGAACATTTACTAGGAAAAAAATGACAGGATGTAAGAGAAAATGACATTTTTGGATATGCATATGTATATAAACATGAAAAAGTGACCGATTATATAATATATACATATAAATTCAAAAATTAGATATATATATATAACTATATTTTCGAAATATTTACACACTTATACATATGGATTTATTACAAATAAATTAATAAGATGTAATTCCTTAAAATACATGTATGCAAATAGATAAATATTTAGCATATATGAATTATTTAGAACAATTTCTAGTTATACATAATATTTCCAAATAAAATAATTTCTAATATATATGTATTGTAAAGTATCATATAATTCATAAAAATCTACAATCAATGATCATTTCTTATCTTATCTAAGATTTTATCTAAAACAAGGATTTAATGAATGAAATAACATCTTTTCTATCGTGAATATCTTATATTGCAAAAAAGATCCTATTTATCCATATTTTTGAAAACACACTTTATATTTATTTCAAAAATATACATATATATATATATTTATATATTTTGAAATATGAAAAAACTATATATATGACTTTATTACAAATAATTGCTATCATTATAATTTTGAAAAAGGAATGTATAGAATTATATATACATATTGATTTATATGCACATATGTAGAATCAAATGGTTGGTATGAAAATGTAGTAGTTATTACACATTTCACATATAAAATAATAAAATACTAAACAGTTTAATCACATAGATCACATATAAAATAATAATCACATAAAACACTAAATAATTTAGTCATATAATTAACTTTTAAAAATAACTAGGAACACCAGATCATTACACAATTTGAGGCTTAGGCTAATTATGTTATAGTCGGGATTTTGTATCAATGAACATGTATTATGTAATAAGTGACTCATATGTAAATTTTAGTCATTTTAATAAAATAGTTGGTTATATGTTTTCATAAAATTAGCTAGAAGTTCAGGTCATCACAACTATTATACTCAAAACTATTGTTATTTTCTTGGATTTTGATTAATAAAACAGGGGGGGGGGTTCCTACGAAGACACTATGGTGGGCATGTGCGGGTTCCTTTTTTTTTCTTAAGAAAGAGTGTACTATTGGAGACTAGAGCAGCGTGACTCCATCTGGAATACTTTTGAGCACAAGGGATCAAAACTCTTAAAGAATAGGCTTAATAATGCTCCTCATAAAAATAAGAAGTTTGAGTGGATCGGTGATAACACATGACAGGAGTTGTAAGTAAAATGGGGGTTGCCCAGTTTTCTTAAAAAGAGCACGGTAAACTAAGCTAATTGGGCTTCGGATTCTAGTGGAAGGGGAATGACGGGCCTCAAAGGAGGTTCAAAACCTCACCTCACTCACAAGGACAAGTTGGTTAGTATTTGTATTTGAAAATTATTTGAAAATTATGATTGATAGTAATAGCATTTTCATATTATATTAAATTATTACATCTCTTATTATAAAAAGCTCAAATTGGGGAATATCCATCTGTAGATCAATCGTTTATCCATCACTACTCCAATAATAATTAGAATAGGAACCTGAAATGGTCTGATGAGAGTAGGGGTGGCAATTCGGGTGGTTCGGGTGAGTTCGTGTTGGGTTGAGATAGGGGTATAACACAAAATCTTGCAACCCTAACCCAACTCATGACCTGTCAAACCCATGAAACCTCAACTATAATCCAATTTGGCTGGGTTCGTGTCAATCCAGGTTGATCTATTTTAAATTAGGTCGATCTAATAACCTGACTACCCATGACCCAACCCATCTTGATTCCTTAAAATTATTTTTTATTCTTCATTTTGCAAAATCTTTTCTTACAAGAATTTAGTATTGAAATATTGTAATCTCCACATGGTAAATAAGGAGGAGAAAGTAGCAAGATGTTGCATAAAAAACAATTCAATAAAATGGTTTGATATGCCTTAGAAGAAAAAAAACCTTTAATATCCATATCAAAATCCAATCTCGAAAACTTATATAAGAAATTCAGAGTCCTTAAAAGAAAACAACAAAAATCTAATCTCCAAATTTGAAGAACTAATTCTTAATAATAATAGTAATCATGAAACATAGAAAATAAAATTGCATCGCTAAATTTGTGACATAAAGATTTTGACATTTTGTCACAATTTTACTGTATGATCATATTATGTGATGATTAATGATAGAATTCAATGTAAATAGAACTAAATAAATAATTAGTAACAAGGCATTTACTAATAAATTTCAAATTTGTTGTAGATGAAATCCAACATAGAAAACTAAATTTGTAATTGGTTCGCCACTAAAAGATATGCATTTTTAATGTAACGATTCGGACCTTTAACTAATTTATTAAAACATAGCCAACTAAAACATGAAACTATACTAATTTTATTGAAAATATATCAGAGTAGTGCGCATATTACATAGTAATACAAAAGTTTATAACATCACGGCCTCTCCAAAATACAAATTATCAAGCTTAATTCCGACTAGTTAAAGGCGCCGAACCGTTCCTCGCTATTGTCCTTAGTAACTCCCACCTCCTTTTCGGCTAAAATTATCACATAAAGAAATGGTCAACATACACGCTGAGTAGGAATTTTCACTTAATAACATAAGGTGCTCGTGTGTATGGTAACTGCACATAATCACAATATCGCACATAATATTTCACATAATTTTACCTTTTGAGTCACTTATTGGTGACTCCCTTATATCTCCCACAGTACAAGATTCCAACCGTTCACATCATTAATCCCCATATTCCATCCGTCCACATCGATTCCATCCGTTCACATCGGTGGCCATATCTCGAGATTATGTCAATTCCCTACCTTAACTCACTTCTCGATAGTAAAAGGATCAACTAGCACTAGAAATTAACTTATGTAATTAAGCAAAAATCAAGAATTCATTTAATTCATTTAATACAAGTGTTTCAATTTCTAGAAGAGTTATAACAAGTGTAAAAATTCATTTAATGCTAGGAATTATCAAGAATAAATATTAGAATTATCAAAAATAAATTAGAAAAATTATTATATATATATATATATAATTTTCGGATATATATACCTATTTATTATATAGTTTGCTCTATGTATTTAGAACATGCAAATATATATATATATATATATACTACGGCTATTTAGATAAAATATATAATTAAATATTGTTAATCCTATAAAGTGTTTATGATTAATATGTATTAATTTAGCTATTAGTGTATAGATATATACGGACTTATATATATATATATAGATCTATTTATGTAGGAATATATATACGTATGAATTTATATATATATATATATGAATATATTAATCTTAAATAAGTAGAATATTTGTGTGTGTTATTTAGAAAAACGGGTATATACATATATTCCTTATATTTTAAAAATTGTAAGTATAGATATTAATATGTAAGAAATTATAATAATTATTGAAAATTGTTTTAACTACTACTTATTCATATGTTTCGAAATATAGAAATACTATATATATATATAATTTTATTACAAATAAATCTTATCATTATAATTTTGAAACATGCATGCATGCATATAATTTATTTCAAAGCCATATATATAAATATAATTATATTTCGAAAATATAGCTATATATACATGTAATTTTCGAATTTATATGTATATATTATATAATAGGTCATGTTTTATCATATATATATACATAGTTATCCAAAAATGTCATTTTCTCCTAATAAATGTTCTTAAATGCTAAGATTTGATAAGATTGGATAAGATTGGATAAGATTATGATAAGATTGGATAAGGTTAGATAAAATTTGATAAGATTAGATAAGACTTGATAAGATTAGATAAGATTTGATAAGATTGGATAAGATTATGATAAGATTGGATAAGGTTAGATAAAATTTGATAAGATTATGATAAGATTGGATAAGATTACATAAGATTGGATATGATTAGATAAGATTATGATAAGATTTGGATAAGATAATAATAATTAGAAAATGACTTAAAGTATATAATAATCATATTTCTTGCAACAAATTGTTATAAATAGGGGAGCTTGGCACCCCATTTTCATCCCACAGCACACTAAAATCCCGCCTAAGACACACCCACCCACACTAACCTTGCTCTCAACATACAAAACACCCCATATTTATAGAATATCTCCTACCAATATATATATACACATAAACCCTTCCTTTTTCATACACATACACATATTAGCCCCCTATACATCTCCTTAGTTCCGTAAAACACTCTTGAAAAGGAGATTACCAAGTTGACATAGTCCACCTAATTCATAAACTTGGTGAGACAATAAGCTCTTAAGGTGAGTGCTTTGTCAATTCCTTTCTGGGGCTTTGAACTATATGATATAAATATTATTCGTATAGCCTACCTTATTAAATTTATGCCATCAAATCTTTCAGAAAATGTTTTCCATACATATAAGACAAGTTATTTTCAAAAGTATTGCATTCTATGATATTGCCAGTTGTATCTGTCCCGAAATGATTTTTGACACCTTTGGGATATCATATTTTAATTATATTTCTACGTATCCCGGGTGTAAAAATTAGTTATTGCTTTGTTGACAAGTTGTGAGCCATATCAGTTCCGTTATATTTCCGTTTACCCTTGGGGACGCCCTTGGGAAGTTTGGGCCCAGGTACTTATAACAGGAATTTTATCGGGCGGAACGGACCGTCGATGGAACCTTTTATATGATACCATTCCGTGAAACCAATTTCTACGTACAGCCGAAGGATGACTGTAGTAGGCATTGGAGCGATGTATTGCACGGACGCGTGATACATCTCCGTCTTGTTTAGTGTCGAGGTGGCTTCTCGACAGGGAGACATAAGGGTTTCTATTATGATTTATCTGTTTTGGGTAGTAATAAGGTTGGAGATTCCGTCCATGGCTCACCATCTGTCTTGTTCAAGTTTGTGTATACACACCTTTTTATGATTCATTATTTTGTTAGTTTATGACTCTTATTTTCAATTTATATATCTATATGTATATTTCCCGCCTCACTAAGTCATTTGGACTTACCACCCCAAGTTCTTTCTGTTCATTGCCTCAGTTTCAGGAAAATAGGTTGAGGGGACTCGGTTAAGGCGATTGGAGCTTTACCAATCATTAGCACATAGTTGTTTATTCTGTATAGCAGACTGGCTTATTTAATAGAAAATGAAAAATCACTAGTTAAAGTCTTGTACTTGGATAGTTGTACCTACAGTTCTATGTAACTTAATTGCGTTTTTGTTTATCTCGATTTTAATATTGAGAAGTACTAAATAAGTTGCAAGCATTGCGTACCGATTGGAAAAACATTGGTACTCAGCATGACCGTTGAGTGAGCCCTACTCGTATAAGATGATCCTAGCGAGCGGGGTGTCACAGGTGGTATCAGAGCTCAGGCTAACTGCCTGGGAGTCTCGGACTAGATAGTAGGTACTATGCATTAGTGTTGTTTTTGGTACTGAAATTTTGGTGGGTTATTGTTGGGGCGGCCGACCAACGAGTGACTCATTATAATTATGGTCCAAAGACTCAGGACTATGGGGGCTTAAGGAAATGATTAACTAAGATAGTCGGACTACTAGTACCATAGAATGTTTTGAGTGTATGTAAGTAAGCAACTAAGGTAGAGGCAAATGTCTAGTCTTCTGTTTTGTTTTGCTTAGACTAGCCATTATGGGTATATGTGCCTTAAGTGATATCCTTGAAAATGTTGCACAGGCATGGTGTATTTGTGAGATATATAGTTTTGCGTGACTTGTTATGTTTCTTAGCCAATGCTTTTCGTATGTCCTCATTATTACTTATTCCTCTTTAAATTCAAAAGATCTCTAAAAAATTCATTTTTGCTTGAAACAACTTTTTATAATCTCCATAGGAGATTTACTTGTTAATCAAACCCTTGAAACCTATATTCTCGATGTGATTCATTTCTAAAACTATAAGTTTGGTTATTACCTATTATTTCTACTTCTATATATATCCACAATATCGACAGCACTTCGGGATATCTTTTACAACCCATATCCGTCGTTTGATATACACAAAAGAAAAAGAAAATTTTATCTTTAACTTTCTTTTGAAACAATAACTTCAATAGCAACTACTTCCTGTTGTTTTTATATTCATTCTCTTCTACTTCTAAGGCACTCTTGAAAGTTTCCTCAATTAACATCCCTTTTATCTCCTTCTTGAGAAGTTTGTGATATAGGGAATTTCCAAATTATTTTGCTTCTTATTGAAAGCTTGGACCCTCTAAGATTTACACCAATCTGATTTTTCTTTACTTGACACTTCAAGTGACAGAGATGTTATTTAAACTTTTCCACATCCTCGTTTGTATTAGTAATAATCCATTGACAATCTTTTATTCCATTCTCAACTCTAAACTCCTTACATGAGAATCTTTCGAAGCGAGTCCTGAAGATTGGTGAGTTAACCTTGATCTTTAGTAAAATTCTTCTTGTATATTCCTAAATGATATTTGATATGAAAATATTGACAAATATCTTGCAAATCCTACTACATTTATGACTCACTTCTTCCACTTGTCAATCCTATGTTCATTAATTTTGTTTTCAGCTTTGTCGACATATTTTAGATTTAATTTTGTATCCAGTTCGATTATTACGACCCTTACTAATACTTTAAGTGTATCTATTGGATCTCGGGTTTGAGTAAGTTATGTTTTGGGATCTAAACCTTATAGTGTGAACATATCTTTGGAAATAGAATGATTACAAGGACCTAGTGCTGAAAAGGGATGTTGAGATTTTGGAAGGTAGAAGCTTATGTTTTAATTTTTAAGATCAAGAGTAGTGTATAACCTAGCATTACCCCTTTCCCTGTATACGCTTCATCAATACATAAGAAGTAGCACCCGGATTCCTCATGTGTACTGGGTTGTGGAGCCCTCGAAGATGATATGGATTTGACTCACGATGTGAAACCAATAAAGATTCTAGAATCCAAGGAATGAATTTTGAGAAACAAGATCATTTTGCAAGTAAGAATTTTATGGAAGTACCTTGGCTTTGACGAGACTACATGAAGGGCAAGACATGAATTTCGAGGACGAAATTCTTTTGAGGGGGGAAGAGTTGTGACATCCCGATTTTTATACATTAAAATTATATATATAGATCTATAATGCCCCGGTACTTCCTATTATTTTCAAGAATTACAACTTATTAATTTATTTCAAAGCCATATATATAAATATAATTATATTTCGAAAATATAGCTATATATACATGTAATTTTCGAATTTATATGTATATATTATATAATAGGTCATGTTTTATCATATATATATACATAGTTATCCAAAAATGTCATTTTCTCCTAATAAATGTTCTTAAATGCTAAGATTTGATAAGATTGGATAAGATTGGATAAGATTATGATAAGATTGGATAAGGTTAGATAAAATTTGATAAGATTAGATAAGACTTGATAAGATTAGATAAGATTTGATAAGATTGGATAAGATTATGATAAGATTGGATAAGGTTAGATAAAATTTGATAAGATTATGATAAGATTGGATAAGATTACATAAGATTGGATATGATTAGATAAGATTATGATAAGATTTGGATAAGATAATAATAATTAGAAAATGACTTAAAGTATATAATAATCATATTTCTTGCAACAAATTGTTATAAATAGGGGAGCTTGGCACCCCATTTTCATCCCACAGCACACTAAAATCCCGCCTAAGACACACCCACCCACACTAACCTTGCTCTCAACATACAAAACACCCCATATTTATAGAATATCTCCTACCAATATATATATACACATAAACCCTTCCTTTTTCATACACATACACATATTAGCCCCCTATACATCTCCTTAGTTCCGTAAAACACTCTTGAAAAGGAGATTACCAAGTTGACATAGTCCACCTAATTCATAAACTTGGTGAGACAATAAGCTCTTAAGGTGAGTGCTTTGTCAATTCCTTTCAGGGGCTTTGAACTATATGATATAAATATTATTCGTATAGCCTACCTTATTAAATTTATGCCATCAAATCTTTCAGAAAATGTTTTCCATACATATAAGACAAGTTATTTTCAAAAGTATTGCATTCTATGATATTGCCAGTTGTATCTGTCCCGAAATGATTTTTGACACCTTTGGGATATCATATTTTAATTATATTTCTACGTATCCCGGGTGTAAAAATTAGTTATTGCTTTGTTGACAAGTTGTGAGCCATATCAGTTCCGTTATATTTCCGTTTACCCTTGGGGACGCCCTTGGGAAGTTTGGGCCCAGGTACTTATAACAGGAATTTTATCGGGCGGAACGGACCGTCGATGGAACCTTTTATATGATACCATTCCGTGAAACCAATTTCTACGTACAGCCGGAGGATGACTGTAGTAGGCATTGGAGCGATGTATTGCACGGACGCGTGATACATCTCCGTCTTGTTTAGTGTCGAGGTGGCTTCTCGACAGGGAGGCATAAGGGTTTCTATTATGATTTATCTGTTTTGGGTAGTAATAAGGTTGGAGATTCCGTCCATGGCTCACCATCTGTCTTGTTCAAGTTTGTGTATACACACCTTTTTATGATTCATTATTTTGTTAGTTTATGACTCTTATTTTCAATTTATATATCTATATGTATATTTCCCGCCTCACTAAGTCATTTGGACTTACCACCCCAAGTTCTTTCTGTTCATTGCCTCAGTTTCAGGAAAATAGGTTGAGGGGACTCGGTTAAGGCGATTGGAGCTTTACCAATCATTAGCACATAGTTGTTTATTCTGTATAGCAGACTGGCTTATTTAATAGAAAATGAAAAATCACTAGTTAAAGTCTTGTACTTGGATAGTTGTACCTACAGTTCTATGTAACTTAATTGCGTTTTTGTTTATCTCGATTTTAATATTGAGAAGTACTAAATAAGTTGCAAGTATTGCGTACCGATTGGAAAAACATTGGTACTCAGCATGACCGTTGAGTGAGCCCTACTCGTATAAGATGATCCTAGCGAGCGGGGTGTCACAGGTGGTATCAGAGCTCAGGCTAACTGCCTGGGAGTCTCGGACTAGATAGTAGGTACTATGCATTAGTGTTGTTTTTGGTACTGAAATTTTGGTGGGTTATTGTTGGGGCGGCCGACCAACGAGTGACTCATTATAATTATGGTCCAAAGACTCAGGACTATGGGTGCTTAAGGAAATGATTAACTAAGATAGTCGGACTACTAGTACCATAGAATGTTTTGAGTGTATGTAAGTAAGCAACTAAGGTAGAGGCAAATGTCTAGTCTTCTGTTTTGTTTTGCTTAGACTAGCCATTATGGGTATATGTACGCCTTAAGTGATATCCTTGAAAATGTTGCACAGGCATGGTGTATTTGTGAGATATATAGTTTTGCGTGACTTGTTATGTTTCTTAGCCAATGCTTTTCGTATGTCCTCATTATTACTTATTCCTCTTTAAATTCAAAAGATCTCTAAAAAATTCATTTTTGCTTGAAACAACTTTTTATAATCTCCATAGGAGATTTACTTGTTAATCAAACCCTTTCGAGATAATCAAAACAAACAATATTCAGTATATACTTGTTAAAATAAATCAATATAAAACTTCAATGAATTCAAACAAACAATTAAAGAAACAAGATAATCAATATATACTTTTTTGGAGAGAAGAACAAGATGATAACTAACATAAATATAGTTTTTTCATTCAAATTAACTTTCGAGTCGCTTTTGGGTTCGACTAATTTTCAATCCGACCCATAAACTCTCAACCATAACCCACTATTTTTGTGTTGGGTTCGTATTGGGTTGTCGTGTTGGATCAGAAATTGCCACCCCTAGATGAGAGGGCAAAACATTCATTTGTCAATATTCATTGTGTTTCAACTTTGATATTAATATTTCGATTTTTATATTGTTGTTTCAACTTAAAATTTTGTAGAATGCATTTAAGCAGAAGTGGGACAAGATTAATTCCTAGTCGCCTCCCCAGTGTGTTGATGGCACATCCCTACTTAGACCATCCAAGCTTGATGTAAGTCAAATAACTCGACTTTCATGTTCTAATATTATATATAGATAGGAATGCTATATTCTACAAGTTATAACTATATTCACGGATTTATAGGTATGGAAAGAGAGAGTGACTAAACCAGGAGGATCATCACATAGTACGGGGACTTCAAGATCCTGTACTTACCCCCCAAAATGGGAGGATCCATCGACGTTTGAGTTGAGGCAAAGGTTTGACAGGTTTGAGGAGAAACAAACCTCTGAATTAACTTAAGATGTGACACGCACTCAATGCCTTGCTTCAGAGCGTCCAAAGTTTGACCCAGGGCAGTTTCGTCTTATTCAGCTGGTTCACTCCATATGCAGTCCACCCCTAGCCAACAGAGGGTTCTCGTGGGACTTCATCGAGATGAGGACGATCTACCTCCTAGAACACTCCATGACATTACCTACGAGATGACGAGCAAGGCGATGATGATGATAAGAATGATGGTATTGTACCTTGCTAGACATTGACTCTTTGGTATAATGTTACTATCTGTATTATGACTTTTAAACATTGACATTAACGACTTCGGTTTGTAATTTGTGTTGCTACATTGACTCTTTGTAATTTAATTGTTGTTATAATTCACATTGGACGATCTGTGATCGTTATTTTCAATAGATGTGTTGTGGTTTTGAATGGTTGATTGGTGTGAATAATGTGTTGTGGTTTTCAATGGTTGATTGGTATGAATAATGTGTTGTTTGAATGCTTTTGGTTTTGATTGAAAAAATAGAAAGAAAGTTGGTCATAAAAAAAATAGGTAGGAGGCTGTCGAAAAACTGGCAAAATTGTTCGTGGCTGATTTTCCAATTGGCAGAGTCGTGTCTATAAACTCTGGCCAAGCTGCTATTAGCTACATTCTGACCATGGCTGAGTCGTGTCTATTAGCCACGGATAGGGCATTTTCAAGATTAAGTGTTCAAGTTTGGCCACGAATGGTTTGTGGCTATTAGTCACGGCCTGACCATGGCCAAGGCCTGTAGCTAGAAATCTGTGGAAAATAGCCATGGTTAGGCCGTGACTAATCCGTGGCTGAATGATTAGTGGCTAAAAACCCATGGCTAATTTAGTCATGCTACTTTTAGCCATGCATTTTATCCGTGGCTAGTCCATGGTTATTTTATTTAGCCAAGAATTTTTTTTTCCCCAAATCTGTGGTTAAAAATGAGTTTTCTAGTGGTTCTCGGTCACAAAATCCGTTGATATGAGGAAGGATATCATGTGACGACCCTGTAAAATCCTTTATTTAAATATTTTATACATTGGGTGTACATGACTCTGATGAATAAGTGCCTTATTGACTTATTTTGTGAATTATTGTTTTATAGAGATTATTTTGTCAAAATATGATTTTTATTTGCAAACAAGTGAGCATTTTACTACATAATTTTTTATAAAATATTATAAATTTCAAATATTCTTAAATTTTATACATTTAATCTTTATAAATTCCCAAAATTTATTTAATAGATTATTTTCAACTTCTACCTAGTTTTTCAAGAATTTTTAGTAATTTTCGAAAAACATTGTCTTTATGTTATTAATTTGAAATCTAATTTCTTTAAAATGTTTAATTATTATCAAAAATGAAAATAATATAAATAAATATTTTAGATTATATTTGATTTATAAAAATTAATTTTCGAGTTTTTAGAATTTTATTTCTATTTTTGGGCAATTTTTGAAAAAAGGGCAAAACAAGGGGTATTTTGGTCTTTTCACTTCTCCAACCCCCCAAATTTCGGTTTGCTGAGAAATAAAAAATAAAAATACTTAATAAATAAGAGTTTTCAGATTTTATTGGTTTTTGTTTGATTTTAGTTGATTCTATTCTATATTTTATCAAAATATATCTACTAATACACTCTTGAAATGTAGCCTCATATACATATATAAATAAATATTAGTGATGATATACATAGCTACATATACGCACACACATACCCACATACATATACATGGTGGTCAATACAATGAGATGTATGTATCTACAACCATGTATGAATGTATGGAAGAGGTATTTAGATGAATATAATATATAGATCTTTGCCTCCTTACACACTCACAATTTTTTTAGCCATTTTCCAGCCCCAAACCGTCCACTCTCTCTTCTCTTACACTCTCTTTCATTTTTCCTCCAAACACTACACTTTCTCCAAACTACTACACTTCTTTGAAGAAACTAAGGTAGGAACACTTCTTTATACCTTAAATAGAGGGTTTTTCTTCTTCTTCTTGAGAAGATTGGGCAAGCTTCCATACTCTTGTGCTGAAGCAATGTAAAAGAACAAGCTTGAATGGCCTAGAGTGAGAGCATTTGCCAAACATGCCTCCAAGTTGAGGGTTTTAGTTATTTTGCCATCTTCATGTTACTTTAAAGCTTTATGGTTAATTTTTCATATTATAACTCTTGTTGGGAGGAAGTTGAAGGATGGATAGACATGTGAGCATGCTCTTGAAGATATTATGGATTAATATGCTTATTTGGAGTACTATGTGCTTACTATGCTTTATTGGAAAAACTATGTGATTATTGTGCCCTTTTTGCAATAATATGGAATTCTTATGCTTTATTTGAACTAATATGTGAGTTCTATGCTTTATATGAAGTAGTATGAGATCATGATACTTTATTTGAGTTATTAAGAGAATATCCTACGTTGTCCTTGAAAGTCTTAGTAAAGAAAGCTCCACATATCTATTATTTGATAAATAGAACTTTTATTATACTTTATACTATAGATTTATGCCTACTTTAGGCCTTTACATATATATATATATATATATATATACCTATTCAAGGTTTAAGTAAGTGATTAGATGATTATGGGTTGTCGAAGGATTTCTAAAGCCAATTAGTGGCAAAAGCTTAGAAGTGGTTGCAGAAGAGTATTTAAAGGACCTTGTCGATAGAAATCTTATTTTGCCTCGTGAGTGGGCATTTTCATCTGGAAAAATAAGATCATGCAATATCCATGATCTCTTGAGGGACCTATGCTTACGAGAAGCTCAGAAAGATAAGTTTCTTTGTGTCACAAAACAAGGTAGTCTTGAACTTTCAAGAGCCATGCATACCCAACGACGTGTTGCCATCTATGAGAAAACATTAATGAAGGAGGAGAATTTTGCTGAAGTACATCATGCCTCACACCATTCTTTGATGTGCAGTTTTGGCGACGTGTTACCATCAAGAAAGTTTAGATTGTTGAGGGTGCTACAGGCAGTTTCTAATGAAACCAAACCAAGATATAATTTGGACACTTTTTTTCAACTTGTTAACTCACGACACCTTGCTATCATAAGTATGATATATGAAGTCCGTAACAGAACACTTCATTCTTCAATATGTGTCCTTTGGAATCTACAAACACAGATTTTTAGGGAAAGCCGCCTCAACGGGAGCATTGTTGCACCATCTGAAATTTGGAAGATGCATCTACTTAGGCACATCGAGATCCAAAAGCTCTATATTCCAGATCCTTCAAGTGGCCAGATGGACAAGCAAGATGGCTTTGTTTTGGGAGACTTACAGATGCTCTTGAAGATAGAAAATTTCAACTATAGTGATGAGGTGTTTAAGAGAATCCCAAATGTCAAGAAATTGTGAATATCTTATGAGAATATTGAGGAGGGGTTTGAGGTGGCATCACGTTATTGTCTCAACAATCTCAGTCATCAACATAAACTCGAATCTTTTCATTGCTTCTTTTCTTCTCGGCCAACCGGAGTGATTTGGTGCGAAACCTCACTGTCCCACATTCGCTCAAGAAGTTAATTTTACACAACAATGGGCTCTATTGGGAAGACATGAATACAAATATAGGTTCGTTACCCTATCTTGCAGTGCTCAAATTGTTCTTGCAATCCTTCGTAGGTCCAAAGTGGGAAACGGTTGAAGGGAAATTCCCCAGTCGAAGACATCTTGAAATTAGTTCTTATGATGATGTGGAATACTGGATGACAGAGAGCAACCACTTTCCGCTACTTGAACACCTTGCTCTTTTGGGATTTAAGAAGCTACAGGAGATCCCCCCTGATATTGGAGAAATACCAACCCTTAAATCAATTCATTTGGTATATTGTAGCAAGTCTGCTGTTATGTCTGCTAATCAAATACTAGAGGAACAAGAGGAACTTGGGAATGAAGGCCTCCAAGTTAGAGTTTTCTTATGGGAAGAGAATCATCAAGTGCAGAGCTTGGCGAGGCGCAACTTTGAAGTTACATGTTAAATCTCTGTTTAAAGATTACCTAGTTTGTCAATGAAAATAAAAATGAAACTAAGAAGTTCAAATCGCGGGACTGGTTTGACTTGTGATTTTCTAAGTATTTCTACTTCTCATTCTCTCTTAAAATTTTGAAACTACATTTTCTTTTCAATCGGAGGAGATTGCACTTTCTTGGAACGTTTAAGTTCAATCAATAATGTAAATGCATAGGGTCAAGTGAGTTGAACAATAGTTTTTGGCTTTACTCTGCTTTGTACTCACTTCCAGAGTTAGTTCTTCAGGCTCACTTCTTCAGGAATTACATAAAGTGAAATACACAAAATAGATTAGAAGATTTAATCCACCAGAAGTGCAAGGGTCAGCCTCAACAAAGTGGTTAGCATTTCAAATAAATAAATGTTACAGGTAACAGGGTAGGTTCGAAAAAGCCACAAGGATTTATAATAACTCTTTCATTAAAGTCTTGTTCACCTGTTTGTAAAATATTGATATTGTGGTTACTGCTGCATTATTTCTATTTGTTATTATTCTTAAAGCTGGTCGGTAAAATATTGTGTCTATCATTAGGGCCACCTTATAACTTTTATTATAGATAAGCTCGATTATACTTGATGGCTTCTATATTTAGATGAACATACATATTATAGAGTATCATATATAAAGGAATGTAAGTGTAGACAAGTTAAATTTACGCCCAATAAAATGCCGACATGTGGCAAATAATATACATTAAATATCAATATTATATTTTCTATTTTTATTTGTGGAATTTAATTGAATTTAATTCCTAAATAAAATAGTTAATTAATTGATATTTTAATATATATTTTCTTGGCCAATCAAATGGTGCCAAGTGTCAAATTAGACTATTTTGGCAATAAATATAATATCTCGCAAACATATACGCTAAGATATTATAATTTTGGAAAATAAAATAATATCTTGCAAACATATATGCTAGGTATTGTTATATTTTGGCAATTCAAATCTTATCTTTTCATTAAGAAAATGAATTGCTAGCAAATTTGAACCGGCCAATCAAAATGCATCATCTTGTCAAGTAAACATGGCAAGAGACTCTCCCCTACACCTATAAATAGGGGTCTTCTCAACAAGCCAAACAGAAACATACATTGAAGCATAAGAAGTCTTCAAAGCAAGAGAAGCGAAGGAAATTCTGCAATTCTCTCAAGAAGATTCGAAGTGATCAAGACGAAGTTCCTGGCGTTCTTCGCGAAGGTCATCAAATTCAGGCGTTTGATCCGCAATCGAGGTGCGAAGCTAGCGAGTCAACGTTTTCCCCAAGTCAAATACACAACGATCAAGGCGAAGTTCCCGGCGTTCTTCGCGAAAGTCATTAAATTCAGGCGTTTGATCCGCAATCAAGGTGCGAAACCAGCGAGTCAACGTTTTCCCCAAGTCAAATACACAACGATCAAGGCGAAGTTCCTGGCGTTCTTCGCGAAAGTCATCAAATTCATCGCGAAAGTCATCAAATTTAGGCGTTTGATCCGCAATCAAGGTGCGGAGCTAGCGAGTCAACGTTTTCCCCAAGTCAAATACACAACGATCAAGGCGAAGTTCCCGGCCTTCTTCGCGAAAGTCATTAAATTCAGGCGTTTGATCCGCAATCAAGGTATGAAGCCAGCGAGTTAACGTTTTCCCCAAGTCAAATATACAAACGATCAAGGCGAAGTTCCCGGCATTCTTCGCGAAAGTCATCAAATTCAGGCGTTTGATCCGCAATCAAGGTGCGAAGCTAGCGAGTCAACGTTTTCCCCAAGTCAAATACACAACAATCAAGACGAAGTTCCCGACGTTCTTCACGAAGATCATCAAATTCAGGCGTTTGATCCGCAATCAAGGTACGAAGCCAGCGAGTCAACATTTTCCCCAAGTCAAATACACAACGATCAAGGCGAAGCTCTCGGCGTTCTTCACGAAGATCAACCAAATCAAGGTATTCGATCTGCAGACAAGGTGCTAAGCCAGCAAATCAGCGTTCTTTCCAAATATATATCAAGTCAAGTCAACGGTGTTCGCAGCGTTTATCGAAAATCTCAGCATTTGATTCGTAATCAAGCTGCAAAACCTACGAATCGGGTTTTTGAAGACCAAATCAAGTTCCAAGAAGATCAAACTACCAAATCCGCTACGGAAGTGTTTGAATTTTCAAGTTTCAAATTCATGAAAGCAGAATCAGAGGATCAAATTTAGAGATTGTACCCACATTATTTTCAATAATTTCATTAAATTCAATTTGTACGATTTTTCTTGTCTTTTAATTCAATAGGCTCGAAATTTGCGTTACAGCAAAATAAAAGAATTGCTTGTAAATTTCATACTAAGTATGTTATAATCAAATGCAAGAACTACTAACTATGCTTTCAATACATGCCAGATAATTATAAGAAGAGATACATGAAAAACCATAAATTTATTTAACCAACAAAACCTACTTGTATTTGGAAATATGATTATAGTAAATCGAATAATCAATAATAAACAAATGTTGATTATCAAAAAATGATTTTTTTTAATTTAACCTATTTTCATAAAACTATATTCAAAATACCCTACTTTATAAAATCCTTTTCTTTTTACTCCGTTTGAATAGTAATTTCACTATTTAAATTGTAATTTTACTATTTAAAGTTTATTTATTTGCTTTATTGCGCTAAAACTTTAGATTTGTTTAAGATTGGATACCTTTTATTTAGAAAAAGGAAGGTAGATCCTATGTTTCATGATATATGAATTTTATTAAATTTACGTTTTCTCGTTTTTTAATAGTTATTAGAATATAATTTTTTATTGTCATTTCCATTCACAAAGTGCTTGAATATCATTTTCTATGTGGTTTAGTTCTTTAACATAGTTGTCAAGAAAATCTTTATTAATACTTTTATTGATATAATCAAAAACATAGTCTTCTTTATTATTATATATTGCAATAAGCATTCTTAGGTCTTCAGGTAAATTTTCTAATACTTTCAAAATAGTTATTCTATGCTTATAATTATTTCTTCTTTTAAATTGATTCTTTATGATATCAAAATCCTTGCCCATTTTATATGCAGAAATAAGTAAAATATGTTCTCAAAATCATGATTAATAATGAAGTACTCTAAAACCATAAATTTTCATAAATCAAGCAGAGAAATCTTAATATCAAAATCTTTTAAAAATATATTACCTCCTTTAGATCTTCAATTCTTTAATCCTCCTAGGGACTCGTCTTCTTCACCTTGACAAGCCTGACTAGTGTTTGTCCAAACGCCCTCTTGACTTCATGGGACTTACTGTCACGACCCGAAAAAATACCCTTTTATTTTATTAAAATATATTGGACCGAAATGTGCAACGATAAATATTTTTATTGCAAATATATAATAATATAGAAATTTAGTACAACATAGTGAAATCGTAGTTGTACAAAAGTTGTTATATGAGTGAAAAAAAATAATAACTTTAACTAAATAAAAGCTTTGTAATGCCCTCCCAGTGCCTTCCTCCTGATGGATTAGAATGTTTTTGCCTAGAAAAACTGTGTTCATAACACATGTCAACACAACTGTTGAGTAGAAATTTTACTTAACCACATAAGGTGGGTGTGTGTAATATGTGCACATAGCCATGTAATATTTCACATAATACTTTACCTTTCGATCACACTATTGTGATCATAATTTCCTTATAACTCCCACACAATATTCATAACTACACCAATTCTAACCAATCATCCAACCAATCACACCGGTGGTCATATCTCGAGACTATGCCAATTTCCTACGACCCACAACCAATACATGGAACACTCCGTCCATGCAAGATGGGATTAGGCATGGATGGCAAGATCTATTTTAAGATCGGCAAGCCCATTGCCGCCCGGCCGAACTCTAGCCCCATCCATACCGAAAACACATTTGGGCCCGGCATGCACAAATAAAGATTGTCACACAAACATATTTTCATATAAAGATCATGATTTCATGCTTTAGGAGAGCATATATTGGACATAATAAGACATAAGCATAAATTAAGAGCATATAAATACAATTAAGGAGTACTTTAAAAATGGTGGCATCTAACTTGTAGTAAAACATGATTCCTAGGCTTATTCTATCATAATAGCACTTAAGTATGTAAAACCATAGAACAACTAAACTTATGTAATTAAGCAAAGTTTCTACTTTCAAATGTTTTTAGGAAAAAGTGGGTATATAAAGGGCTATATGGAAGGCTAGTAGGTATATATGGATGAAAATAGAAGGGTTTGTGTATATATATATATAAGTGGGTGGAAGATATACTATAAAAAGGAAGTATTTTGGGTGATAAAAGTAGAAGTAGAGAGGGGGTGTGTTTTTAGGCGGGATTTCTAGGGGAGAGAAGGGTGGGATTTTTGAGATGAAAATGGGGTTGGAGTTGGGGTCTATTTGTAGAGGAGAAAATAAGAAATAGCTAATATTATAATAAAATAAATATATAAACCATTCATTCTATATGATTATTTATATGTACACATCACTATATTAATAACCTAGTATATATATATATTTATGTATGTGGATATGTAGGTATATATGTAGATATATAAATCACCACTATTCTATATATGTGGATGTGTGTGTGGATATGTAGATATAGAAATCACCACTAGGTGATATATGGATGTGTATGTGTGTATGTAGAGATATAATTTACCACCAGTATATATATGGATGTGTGTGTGTGTATAAGTAGATATATAATTCACCACTAGTTTATATATGAATATGTGTGTGTACATGTAAATATATAAATCACCACTAATATATGTATGGATGTGTGTGTATATACGTAGATATAAAATTTACCACTAATATATGTATTAGAGGAGATATTCTTGCAAAACAATTATAAAATATACTAAAATTCTAGACTTTATATTTATCATTTAATTAAAATCCGAAAATTAGGTTTATAAATAATTAAAATTCGAAAATTATGTTTATAAATAATTAAAATTTGAAAATTATACATATAAAGCCAAAAAATATATTTTTGCATTTTTAAACTTCGAAAATTACATATTTTCATATAAAATCCGAAATTTAACATTGAAGTTACAAACATTGAATAATTTATTTAGAAAATTCGAAATAAAATAAAATAAATACATGTCTAAAATATTTATTATATTATTTTTGGAAAAGAATAATTATTAAACAAATTTTCCAAAAATAACAATCATAATTCAAAATTAATACTTTAAGGTCTAAGTTATAAAGTAATTCAAAGAATAAAATTCTAAATTCATAAAAATTTTAGGACTTAAAAGATTTTATATCAAAATATTTTGCATGAAACATAATATATAACAAATTCTAAAATAGTAGGAAGTACCGGAGCATTACACTTACAGTTCCAAACGGCTATTGTCTCAAATGGTGCAATCACTACGGCCTTCATAAGATTGGAGAATTTTGAAAAATAAGGAGAAATATAAGAATAAAAGATTCTTATATTAAAATCTCAAACACTTGAAATTTATGAAAATAAAATGGCTTTATTTCCTTCAAAGAAGATTTTTACAAACATGATCTAGAAAAGGTTTATAAAGATTTATCTAAAGCTAGTTTTTCTATTTTTCTTGCTTGGATTTTTTCACTTCTAACTCTCAATTTTTTCGATTTCAACTTTCGATGATCCAGAAATGAAAATCCTAACACAATTTATAGAAAACAAAATGAACTATTCGGACTTCAAAGTTTTATTTGGCGTCTGTTGTCCCAATCTCTATGCGCTGGAAACACATTGCTTTATCTTCCTTTATCTTCATGCATTGTCAGCTATATCTCTTTATCTTCACGAGTCAAAAGTTGTCTCCCACAGCTGTCTGCCACAATTTTTTAGTGGGTAATGACGTTATGGCATCCGTTACTCCTTATGTAATCTAAAGCGCTTATATCATGATTTGCAACACCCAATCATTTAGCAAGCTTTTTTTCTTGTAGCCTCTATGCAGAAAAACTCATGTAGAAGTGGAGATTTAATTTGTTCTCCTTTCCATAATA
The DNA here is from genome assembly GCA_026212405.1 of Petrea volubilis. Classification (NCBI taxonomy): domain Eukaryota; kingdom Viridiplantae; phylum Streptophyta; class Magnoliopsida; order Lamiales; family Verbenaceae; genus Petrea; species Petrea volubilis. The sequence continues at coordinate 12,887,908 of CM047871.1, read as the reverse complement.
AAATCCAATTATTAGCTTGCATGAGTGTCTCATATTGACGCTCCCAAAGAGACTCAGCAATGGATTGAATAGCTTTAATACACATAGCTTTTCTTTCTGTGATCCATGAGTTGGTGAACTTAAAAAATCGAAAATTCTTTATACCGATTTCAATCTTTAAGTTTGTAGTCAAAACATCTATTGCAATCATATGCTGGACTTCATGCCAGATTCGCATCTCAGGTTCTGGGGCTATAGAATAGAACTTAAGTACGACTACTTTATTTCTAGCAACTTGACTGACCTATGATTTAAAGTGATTATCAAATGTTAAAATTTCATGAAGATCTTTATCAACATAGAGTAGATCTAGAAATCTATAGTTTGCAAACTAAAAAAATTTTATGCGGATCAGCTCCAAACATGGCTGTGATTCTTGGATGAACACTATATCCTTTAGAGTAGAATAGTATCCTAGAATTCACCTATTTATAGTCTTCTTCTGCAACTTCTTTATACTCATTTTCCCATTTATTTGTGGGACCAAACTCTTCATCATTGGAACTCCTGCTGTTGAAACTTCTTACGTAGAAATTTTAACTTCAATAACCTCTGATTCATCATAAGATTTTGAAGCCTTGCCTTTATTTTTCATGGAGTCAATGAAATCTTTATCAGAAAAGGGTTTAGCTTGAACTCTAGAAGACTCTGCTTTAACTTTTCTTTCATTGCTTTCTTTTTTATCACTCTCCTTTTTATCATCACTCATTTTTTTCCTTTTCTTTAGTTTTGGAATCAAGGAACAAATTTAAACTTTCTTGACTATAAAGGGCTCTTCTAAGTCCTTCTTGAGAAATTTCTAATATTGTTTTAAAATTTAATTCAATCAAATCTTTAAGATCTTTATTGCTATCAACAATGTCTTGACAAACCAAGACAATATCAGCAATCTCAGTCTTTAGCTCATTTGCCTCTTTATCAAGATCCATCTTTCTTTATGAATTTATTCCTGTAGAAAAAATAAGAATTTATAAGATGATCTGTATCATCAATACAATTTTTGGAAAATTGTCACCCATCAATAGATTTGAGAAGTCTTTACCACCAACAGTTAGATAGTGGATTAGCTATATGTATAGTGCATACAATCACTCTAGTTACATTTAAAGGAAAATATGCACCCATCTCATCCATTTTAGAGTTCGAGAACTCATTCTTTTCCAAATTCTGTATTTTTGGAAACGAAATCGACTAGAAAATTTTCTGAACCTTTTATATACTCTATTTTGAAACTATAAAAGGACAAGAAAACTTGCCATCTATGTAGCCTTCTGTATTGGGGTGTATTTGATAATTTATTAAAAACCAAGGACTGTATCTGGGTATTATCGGTGTGGACTTTGAAAGGTTTTTGATATAGAAAGAGAGAGAATTTCTAAATCCCTTTTATAATGGCTAGAAGTTCTTTCTCATGGGTTGTATAGTTGACCTCAGCTTAATCAAAGTACCACTCGTATACCTGCATATCTCATTGAGATTGGTTTTAAGTAGTGCTGCCGAATAAAGATCTAAAGCATCCGTTTGTATTATCAATTTATCCTTTTTATCAGGAAGTTTTAATTCGGGCAATGTTTACATTCTTCTCTTAGGTTTTAACAATCTTTGTATGTTGATTGCTCTATCTTTTAGTATTATATTTTCGAATAAGTTTTTGAATCTCATGCTTCTTTTAGCAAGATTTATTATGAATCCCTAAGCATAATTTAAACACCCAAGGAATTTTTCAATTTGATTTCTATTTTCCAATTTATCAGGAAATTCACAGATTTTCTTAGATATATGGGGTTGAAGTTTTATTCCTTCTTTATTTATCTCTAACCATAGAAATTCAATTTCTTGTTTACAAATTATAGCTTTCCTTTCATATAAGACTATACCATTATTTTTACAAGCTTTAGCAAATTGAATAGGTGAGTATTATGTTATTCTAAAGTATTAGAAGCAATTAAAATGTTGTCAACATAAACAACAAGAAAGTCTTTATCCATTCTTCTTTGATATAGAAGGTGCATCCTTTAATCCAAATGGCATAACTAACCATTCGAACTGTCCTTGAGGAGAACTAAAAGTTGTATATTGTATACTTTCAGGTTTCATTTTTATTTGCCAAAATCCTGAAATACAATCAAATTTAGAATAATATTTTGTTTCTTTTAACTAAATTTAGTAAACCTTCTTTATTAGAGAGATAATAACTATCTGATCTCGTAAAATAATTTAGTTTTTCATAATTTATTATCATTCTAGGCTTTCCACACTTTTTCTCAACTTCATTTTCAACCATGAAGACTGGGCTACTAAAAGGACTATTACTTCTTCTAATTAAAGGTGGATTTTTATGTAATAAATCATTTATTTGTTTATCAAATTCTTTTCTATCTTTTTCCGTACATAACATAGGTCTTTCTTTAATAACTATACTTTCAGTTAACTCTATTTTTGTCTTTAAATCTGACTCTTTATAAAAAGCCAGAGGATGATCATTATAATTTTCTTTTATATGTTTTAGTATATCTTCAAGAGTTATCCTTTTATTGTTATATTATGTATTTTTATCCGAATTTGATCATACGGTCCACCAAGCTTCGCTGATTGAACTCTGAATGGCTCATTTATTCTTGGTAATTTTAAATAATGATTACATTTAGTTTTAAGTATTACTGGATACAAATTGTGTGAATAAAACTAAAATTGTTGCAGGAAATCATTTCCTAACAATATATTAGTTTCGAGAGAGTTGTATTCATAAATAGTATTTATTATAACAATTTTACTTCCTAATATAACATTTACTTTATCTGTCATTTTATTAATGTGTTCGGCTTGACCCGTAACACCCTTCATCTTTATATTTCCATTCTTTTGCCATTTAGTATAGAGTAAGGATTTAAATAAAGTTATTTCTGAACCATTATCTATTAAGGCACGTATTGTTACATTAGGATCTTGTATTGTTATCTATACAAAGACACTTAAAGGAAAATTAATTCCCTTCATGTTTTTTATAAAAGATTTTTATATTTCCTATTTGTAGTGTGACATCATATTATAATAATCACACTGATTTAAGAAACTATTACCCAAAATTATATCGTAATAGTCTGCGGCCATATCACTATTTATGTAACAAGGGACAATTATTCTTAAATCTTCAAAGATTATTGAAACTTGTACCTCTTGATCACAAATTATTAGTTGACCCTCAAAGTTTTTATATTGAAATATTGTAGAAGCAACCTTTGCAATTAATCCTTTATTTTTATGTTTTGTAAGATAATTGCCACTAGCTCCTGTATCAATTAATACATTTGGTCCTTCAATATAATCTTGACCATTAAAATATTTACCATTTATGACCATTGTATTGGTTATATCTTGTCTCGTGAATTCTATATTAGTAAGAGGTAACTTACTAATGCTTCTTCTAGATATAGAATTTTCTCCAAAATCTATTTGTGGTACTGAACCACTACTAGATCCATATTCTAGAATAAGTTTTCTATTTATTTTAACTTCATAATCTTTTGTTTCTTTAATTTCTTCATCATCAATTTCTATATACGGTTTATTTTGATAAACTTTACCATAATTACTATTAGTAAAGGCATAAATTGCTTTATAGTAAAAGGTAAAAGCTTGACTTTTATCTCTGACTTTTAAATCTTTTAAAAGTTGAAAGTGTAAACTTAAAGTATCATTTATGTTCTGATCATTTATATCAACACTGTATTTAGCATAACAATCAAAACAAAATTGTGAGAAAAACAAATTTCCTTCAATTGTTCCTAGATGACTATTTTTAGTGTTTTCAAACCTTTTGTTATGTAGTGAAATAACCATAGGACTATCTATTACATCTCTAAATAAGGCTTTAACTAGGATTTGAATCCTGTCGAGATAAATATATTTTATCTATTTTCTAATGTCTTTATTTTTTATTTTGTTTAAAGCTTGATTTATTGAGGATTTAGTAAGCAAATTTAATCTAATTTGCGCTTTAGTATGTTCTATATTTATGGACCTTTCAACATGATAGTCATAAATATTTATCTTTTCTCTTTTTATTAGATTACCAAACGTTGTAAAAATACTTTTGGTAGGATTAATTGCATCAAGTCTTAAACCTTTTATTTTTGCTAAAGTTTCTTGATCAAAGGTTATCCGTTGAGCATAACCTTCTGATCCTTCATAAACTTCTACTTCTTTATCTAAATCTTCAGTTTCTATTATATCTTTATTCATTCTCAGAATCACTGGATTATTCTTCTTTTTCAATGTATATTTCTTCATCTACATAATTCTATATATTTGAAACTTCAGATGATCATCTTGTATTTCTATGAATTCGGCTTCAATACTCCGAATTTTTTTAGGTTTTTTACACTCTGATGATTTATGTCCAATTTTTCCACAATTCCAACATTGACATTGTGAAAGGTTTTTATTTCTTTTATAGTTAGGTTTTCTTTTAAAATATCTTCTTCTTGGTTTTATATTTTTCTTTTGGATATTTTTTATACTTCTTTTTATGAAACTTTCTTTTTTTTTTTATTAAATCTTTCTGTACTGCAACCCCATTGACTGGGAACCTCACATTCATTACGATATAAAGGTGAAAATTTTTTAGTTCTTATATATAAATCTTGGATTTACATAATTTACTTAGCTCTGAAAAGAGGAAACTAATCTTTCTTCCTAGAGTTGAGTTTGAATCTTTATTGTCTTCCTTCAATTTATTCATTATATATTTGTTCAAAGGATGTGGAAGTTTTAAAAAGTACATATTGAGATATATATACTCTGATTTTCATTACTATAGTATTGTGTATAATAATATTTTTTGAATTCACATGTATATTGTTTTAAATTCTTCATACTAAAAATTCTAAGGTTTATTAAATTAGTTCTTGCTTCTTCTTTCTTTTTAGAACTTTCTTTATCAGGTTCGTGCCAATTTTCTCCTAGAAATTCACTAGATAGATAGGCAACCAAAATTTCAATTCCTTATAATTGTGTAAACAGTCTACTCTTCTTCATGGTGAAAGTAGCTGCCAATCGATTACATCACATGAGAAATCACAAGATAATAGATCAAAATTTAAATCATCACTGAAATCTTTATAATTTAATTCATTTAAATAAATGAATAACTCTTTAGTTATTAAAAGATTTATGATTGAAATTTTTAATAATTCTAAATATTCCATATTTTGTATTTTATAAAATTTTATTGATCTTTATGGCTCTGATACCAATTTTATGCGGGGATTTTACTTGATTTAACTTTATGAATTTAAGAAAAATTAATGAGTAATAATAAAAATCTAAGATTTAGTTTTGACAAAGTAAACAAGGATAGTTGTGAGTTTTACTACTTTAAACACGTTTTTAATGAAATTTTATAGGTAAAAATATACTAAAATGATCCAAAATACTTTAGGAGGGGTTTTAGTGAAATAAAGGTTAAAATTTAGGTTTTTAAGAAAATACTCCGGCCCACATGAACAGTAAAATCGAGGTTTGAAAAGGTAATCTAGGTTATTTTAAAAAACTTTTCAAAAAGTGGGTTTCATTCAAAAAGTGGGTTTCATTTTAATGAAAAACAAAAAGGTGAAAAATAAAAATTGTTCCTAAAAAAAAAAAATAAACAAATGGTACAATAGTAATGGCCAGGTTAGATAGAATCCTTTATTCTAAAATAATGTTTCATTTTCTATTCGATAATTCATATTCATGCTATGTTTATATAATTAGTTCCTTAATTATACAATTGGCCTAAGATCTTTACAGTTGGTATATATCCATGCATTGTAATAGGAGATAAAATACGATTTGAAATAAAGGATCGCGTGTGCTACGTACCCGGCCCCCCCTCACTCTTAGGCCCAAATATAGTGGAAAACAACTTGGACTGTAAAAATAGTATAGTGGGAAGTTTGGTAATAATGCAAGACCTAACCTACATTGATACAATATAGAAATGTAGGGGATTGAACCTAACTTAAACCCCAAAACTAGCTTATAAGGTCAGGACTACTCAAGATATGATTAATCAAATCACATTTTGGTATTTAGTTTGTGGGATAGTTAACATTAGAAAATTCAAAATTTTTGTTTATTATTTATTTTCTCCATATGCTAATGAAACTGAGAAGTATATATAGCATGTACAACAATTAAGTGAGGAAAATTGGGAAATACTGAAGTTTTAATTAGAAAAGATGACGGCGTAATTATCTAGTGGAGAATATATGATTCCCCACTCAACTTTGTCTTTATCAAAAAGTTTAAAGGGTTAATTAGGTGTAAAGAGGCCACAAAACTTTCCAATAATTGAGGCCATTTGAGGGAAAACATGTACATTTTACAATAATTGTTGGGCAATATAAGAAAAATCTTTGTTAGTGCATGTTCCATACTGTGTTGCTTTTTCATTTTCACCCTCACTACTAAAAGTTTTGCTTCACTTTTCTGAAATTTTAAGCACGGTGAGATGGCAGCTTATGCCGCTCTTGTTTCCCTTATGCATATTATGGAGCAGAGCCCAAATCATCCTCGCCCTCCGATTTCTCTTGACAAACAACAAGCTGAATCTCTCACTGCAAAGATTGCCTTCTTGCAAGATTTTCTTGAAGCTTATAATCCTGGTAGCAGAGAAGCATATGGCTTGCTAAGTCGCATTGCAGATGCAGCTCAGGCAGCAGAGGACCTCATCGAATCCCACGTCGTGGATCAAATTCTTGCTCAATCCACAACTCGTGGTGTGGGGAACATAAAAACTGTCGACTTTTATGGAGGTCTACAGAAATTAATAGAGGACATGGATTTCATCAAGAAAGCGGTCACGGAGTTTAGTGAAAACATGGGATTTCGAGATCAACCATTTAAGAGATCAACATTTGCTATCCTAGTAAGATCTCCCTCTGCGGAGGAAAATCATGGTGGACTTTGAGGATGTTCTAGAGGAAATCGTGGATAAGCTCATTAGAGAAAAAATTTCTCGCCAAATCATCCCAATTTGTGGGGATGAGCGGTATTGGTAAGACTACATTTGCCAGAAATGTATATATGAGTTCACTTGTGATACAACACTTTGATGTTCATGTTTGGGTTACCATATCTCAAAAATATAATGTGAACCAAATTCTTGTGGAGATTCTTTGTCAAATAACACAAGACAAAAGGGAAACTTTGAGTGGAAAGAGTGAACGTGATTTAGGCTTAGAATTATACCAAAGTTTATTAGGTACAAGGTACATGATTATAATGGATGATATGTGGGGTATTAAAATATGGGATAAAGTAAGGTTTTACTTTTCAAGTGACAATAATGGAAGTAGAATAATTATAACCACTAGGCTATCAAAATTGGCTTTGGATTTAAGTGGCACCCATGGCCTTGAGATTAATTTGTTGGATAATCATAAAAGTTGGAGCCTACTTCGGAAATATGTGTTTGGAGAAGGAGATTGTCCCCTTGAATTGGAGGAAATAAGATGAAAGATTGCAAAAAGTTGCAAAGGGTTTCCTCTATCAATTGTTGTGATTGGAGGACTCCTATCAAACTCCAAACGGACACGAGAGTACTGGGAATACATTGTGGAAAATATAAATTCAATTGTGAATTTAGAGGCAAATGAGTTGTGCTTAGAAATACTACACATTAGTTATGAGCAGTTGCCAGCCCATTTAAAGCCATGCTTTCCCTATATGGTAATGTTTCCTGAGGACAATAAAATCCGTGTCCCCTAACTCATCAAACTATGGGTTGGTGAAGAATTTATAAAAACCAAGCAGATCCAAAGGCTTGGAATAGAGTGCCCATAAATACTTGGTGGATCTTATTAATAGGAATCTTATTTTGGTTAGCAAACATGGAGTTTCTGGAGAAATAAAATTTTGTAACATCCATGATCTATCACGCCCCAAAACCAGGACGCAGCACGGCGATGTCCCTTAACCCAAAAGGACTTAGAGACACCAAGCCATGGAAATTAGAACATACTAAGACCATAAAATATTTCTTAAAACCTCCATTAACATCAAAAGACAATAACCCTAGCTATTACAACTCCAATTCAAAACATCAATAGGCAACTAAACTATACTATACTCAAATGCCTTAAAACAAAACAGCATAACTAACTATCGATAACTAAATTTTCTACTTACGAACCGCTTTGATTCGATCACAAACCCATAAATTGGCCCTCATCATCCTTGTTGATACTATCCTCTGCAAAATAGTTATTAATGGTGTAAGCGCACTCGCCTAGTAAGGGATCTCTTGACCCTCTATCGGATTTGAGTAAGTTACATACATATATAGCATGAAAAATCATTCTTGTAAAATAGAAAAGTTTCAAAATCAAGATTTTATACTTTCAAAGCAGTACATATTGCATAACATCATCAAACCCAGTCCTTTACATATCCATTCTCGTGGATACTTGGAATTTCTATTGGCCAACTTGATCAAGCCCTAACTATAATCTCGTTAGGTGGTTTCGGACACTACTATTATTACCCTTAGGAGGGTCTTAGCTACAACCCCGTTAAGTGGGTTTAGACACTACTACTATTACCCTTAGAAGGGCCTTAACTATAACACCATCAAGTGGGTTTAGAGATTGCTACTGTACCCCGTAGCAAGGTCAGAAATTTCGAAACTCGTTCCTACCGATAGAATTCCAAGTGTTTAGATCATGATCATATATACACATATAGCACAACATAAAAAAAAAAAAAATTTACCTTTCATAGAGAAAATTCATAAAGTAGCATGCTCAAATCAACTTTCTATATAAGAAAGTAACTTTTCTCGTAAATTTAAGAAAAATATATTTTTATAAAATAAATAGAGGGAAGAAACCACTTACTCTAAAGGTTAGGTCCTATTCCCGATTAATCAAATCAAAATCTATAATAAAAATAAATAGGGATGAGATAATGATCCTCAATATGAAATCTCATACGAAATAAGAAATCTCATGATACCAATTATTCTCGATTCAATATTATACTAGGGGTGTCATAAACAAATCTATGCCTAACTCCACAAATCATGATTAATAATATTCCTATAAGCACAAATAATCCTTGCTAAATTATTAACACAGTGTTACTAAGGAAAAAAGGATATATGTATATATATACACACACAACTAGAAAAAAAATGTTAATGGAGACACTTTTTTTGAGACTCTTTAAGAAAAATGTCCCAAGAACCTTTGTATTGAGACACTTCCTAAGAAAGTGTCTCAGTTGTCTTTTCTATTGTGAGGCTTAAATAGAAGTGTCTTGATAGGACCATATATTGGGACGCTTTTTATAAAAGGGTCTCATTTAATTAAACGTTTAGTGACACTTCGTTTAAAAATGTGTCAAAGCATTGGTATTATGTGACGATTAACTAAAAGTGTCCCTTTAACGTTTATAACTTAGTTTTTATTATGACATTTTTATATAAGTATCTCAATAATATTATGTTCAATAATATTATGTTTAGAGACTCTATTTTAAAGTGACTCATTTATTTTAGTTTTTAATTTATTTATTGTGACATTTGTGTATAAGCATCCTAATAATATTGTTGTTTATTTAATTAAGTCTAAAAAATATATTGAGACACTCTACAGAAATGTCTTCATATTATTGTGTATGCAAAGAGTCTTTTATAAGCCTTATTTATATTAATTTATTAATTAAATAAATCATACTTTTATTTTGGCGCTGAAACCCTCAAATTTTCTATTCTAAAAAAAACGTCAGATTCTCTCTCTCTCTCTCTCCCCCCCCCCCCCCCAATTTACATTCTCTAGAAAGAAAACCCTTGATTTCTTGAGAATAGAGGCGACGAGAGGCTGTAATAGAGCAAATTTGGGCGCTGGAATAGAGGTTGGAACAACAAATTTGGGTGTTGGAATAGAGGCGATGGGTGCTCGAAAAGAGGCTAGAATAGAGGTAATACGACAACCCTAATCAAAAACATGTACTCATGAGAAGATTATGGCAATTCGACATAAAGCAAAGAACAAGATAGATTCTACCCTTTAAACCCACAACCCCCTTGTACTCAAGAAGAAGATTTAAAAGGATTTAATCAAGAAAAGATCAACACTTACAAGTACTCTTGAAGCATAAATCATATTCTTGTTGCAATGGAGATTGTAGAACTCACAATTCCTATGCTAGGATTCTTACACATAAAGAACAAGAGCCTCACGTTTTTTTGTCTACCTCAATGAACAAAATCTGATTTCCAAAGGTTTAAGGAAGGTATTTATACCCTAGACAAAGTCAAACCCTAAACTAAGCCCATTAGGCCTAATTCCCTAAGGAATGGGCTTTAAGTGAAGCCCAATGTGCCATCCTTACAAGGACTTATTAAAGTCTATCAAGTCATGTGTTTAAAACCCAAATACAAGCTATTACAAATAATTAAAATCCAAATAAATTTAAGCTCAATTAACCAAGGCTATGCAGCCCCTTCATCAAATAGAACACGCCTCAAGCATATGGAGTAGCTTAGGTGTGCCTTCAAGCCGAATTGTGCACTTAGTGAATTCATGCTCTTGCAACTCAAGTGTGGTTTGCTCTTGTACATATGAGTTCATGGCTGTCCCAAAGGACTTAGCCCGTGCCCTTGTGATTGGCCCACTTGGAAGAGCCAATGGATCCTTCTTGTTGCCTCTTGCTTCAACCTTGACACCATTGGAGCTCCCTTGATCCGCATCATTCCCTCCTTCCTCAAAAAGATTTGTCCTCAAATCTGAATCCAAATCAAAAGGAGAAAGATCAGAAACATTAAATTTTGCATAAATGCCATACTCACCTGGTAGATCAATCTTGTAGGCATTGTCATTAATGCGCTCTAAAACTTGGAATGGACCATCACCACGTGCATCCAACTTGCTTTTCCTTTGGTTTGGGAATCTCTCCTTTCTAAAGTGAACCCAAACCCAATCACCCGGTGCAAAGACAATCCGCCTCCTTCCTTTATTAGCCTTGTCAGCATAAAGACGGTTCTTCTTCTCAATGTTGGTGCGTGCTTTCTCATGTAATGACTTCACCAAATCTGCCTTCTTTTGTCCATCTAAACTCACAAGCTCAGTTACAAGCAAAGGACATAAATCCAGCACCGTCAAAGGGTTAAAGCCATATACAATTTCAAAAGGTGAAAACCCAGTAGAAGAATGAATGCTCCTATTATATGCAAACTCAATAAATGGCAAACAATCTTCCCAAGTTTTTAAATTCTTACCAACAGTTGCACGCAATAAGGTTCCTAAAGTCCTATTCACAACCTCAGTTTGTCCATCTGTTTGTGGATGGCAAGTAGTAGAATAAAGCAATTTAGTTCCCAGTTTACCCCACAAAACACGCCAAAAATGTGAAAGGAACTTAGTATCCCTATCGGAAACAATGGTGCGTGGCACCCCATGTAAACGCACCACCTCTCTAAAGAACAAATCAGCTATGTTAGTTGCATCATCTGTCTTATGGCATGCAATAAAGTGGGTCATCTTGCTAAACCTATCAACAACAACATATATAGAATCTCTCCCACGCCTAGTCCTAGGCAATCCAAGCACAAAATCCATGGAAATATCAGTCCAAGGTGAACTAGGCACAGGTAAAGGCATATAAAGACCATGTGGCATAGACTTAGACTTGGCCTGTTTACATGCAATACATGAAGAACAAACTTTCTCAACATCTTTTCTCATATGTGGCCAATTAAAATGTTCATTCAACATGTCATAAATCTTATGAACACCAAAATGCCCCATTAGACCCCCACAATGTGATTACAACACTAGCAAGTTACGCATAGAACATTTAGGAAGACAAAGTTTATTTCCCCTAAACAAAAAGTCATCATGTCTATAAAACTTGTCAAATGCTCCATGTTCACAAGCATTGAATCACATACCGAAACTGCCCTATAAATTCAACCCACTTACCATGTCTCTTGTTAAGCTTACCTTGCCCTTTTAAATGCTTCAATGATTCATGATCCGTGTAAATTACAAATTCCTTAGGCATCAAATAGTGCTGCCACACGTCCAATGCTCTAACAAGGGCATAAAGCTCTTTGTCATATGTAGAGTAGTTGAGTTGAGCTCCATTCAACTTTTCACTAAAGTATGCTACTGGTTTCTTCTCTTGCATTTGCATACTCAACACACGCCTGGCTACCAAAGAAGATCCAACCTCAGGTGCTACCACAACTTCTTGCTCCTCTTCTTCACCCTCACTGTCACCACAAGATTCTAAGTAGGGCATCTCTTCCTCGCCTTCAGATTCTAAATATACATAACCATTTCGAACCACTCTGACTCTCTTATTGGTATATTGAGAGGCGATATGACCATTGCCCGAGCACTTGAAGCACTTGATATCCCTACTAGGAGTGGTTGAGCTAGAACCCCTTGAATTGGAGCCTGAATTGGAGTCTTTAGCCTTGAGGCCCGAATCTGCCCCTTTTGGTTTAGCGTTTTGAAACTCCTTTTTCTCCTCCTTTGTAGGCCATTTAGAACCCCAAGAGTTGCTGGTGTTGCTTGCAAACTTGTTGGAGCTCTTGGTCTTCTTCTGCTTCTCTATCTTCATGGACATGTTAAGCATGTCTTCCATAGAATCATACTTGTAGAGCTCAATCACATCAGCTATTTCCTTGTTCAAACCACTCAAAAATCTAGCCATGGTTACCTCCTCATCTTCTGCAATGTTAGCTCTAACCATGCACATCTCCATGTCTTTGTGGTAGTCTTCAACTGACTTAGCCCCTTGCACAAACCTGTGCAATTTCTGATGTAGCTCTTTAAAATAGTGGGAAGGCACAAAACGTTTCCTCATTGCCTCTTTCATGTCGTCCCAATTGCTAATGGGGCGTCTCCCCACCTTTCTTCCACTCAAGTTGAGTTGGTCCCACCAAAACAGAGCACGTTCAGTGAACTTAACTGCTGCAATCTTCACCTTCTTCTCTTCTGAATATCTATTGCACTCAAAGATCATCTCAACCTTTCTTTCCCACTCCAAATATTCTTCTGCATTGTTTCGGCCTTTGAAAGGTGGAATCTTGAGCTTGATGTTGCCCAAATTCCAGTCTACCTTGTCAACTGCCACTTCGTCCTCCTCCTCTTCATAGGCTGGATATCTAGTACTTCGGCCTCCAAACCTTCCCCCACCTCTTCCACGCTCAAGTCTACCTCCCCTCCAATTGTGAGTCGCATCAGGCCTCTCATCTTCATCATCAAACTCATCTTGCAAATTTCGATGGGTATTAGCAAATGGTGTATGCCCTCCCTTTGTTGTAGTTGCTTGATGAGATTGAGATCTCGTTCTCTTCAGCTCTTGGTCATGTTTCTCCAACTTGTCATTCATGGCCTCTAGAGTTTTGTTCAAATGAAGAAATTGCCCTTTAAATGCTTCTAGAATGAATTGCATTCGAGGGTCATCAGCCTTGAAAGTCCCTCCATCTCCTTCTTTAGATGAGCTAGACATTGCTGCAAATCAAAAAAAAGAACACTATATGCAGATTGTTAGTCACTCACTCCCTCACGTGTTTCTCTCTTTAAAACGTGGGCTTTTCTCTCCCAAAGGTGTAGGATCACACTCCAGCCTTTTACCACTCCTCCACGAGTCTCAATTGCACTTCAGAATCCAACAAATGCCACAAGATAACAAGAAGAGTTTGGAAGACAAGGATAAAACCTAACAAGGAGAATTAAGCAAGAACAAAAGATAGAAAGAAAACTTAAGACAAACGGAACGGTAGTGTAAGAACAATGCAATGCACCACTTGATAATATCAGTCTAGAGTGTAGACACAAGCAATTAACACCCTAGTAATATCAAAGAGGCAAAAAGGTAGCTCAAAACAAGAAATTAAATAACTAGAATCACAAAGAGACAATTCCGGTCAAAAATAGACAAGACAAACGAAATAAGAACCTAAGTTATTTCTACCCCAACAAAACTAGCAAACAATAATACCAAAAATTCAGAATTTTTTTATTTTTAATAAGGAAGTCAATGGTAGCCGAATCACCAATAGTGCCAATTTAATTGATTTGTTAAGTACCAAACAAGCACAAGTGTGTGTGAAGGTGTAATTGGGCTGCCAAGAAGTGAAAACTAAAGAAATTAAATGAAAACAACCCCTTTACATGAAACACACGAAAATTATAGTAAGAAAAATGTCAAGATACTTTTGTGTGGTCCTTGTTCACATGCAATCAAATTTGTGCACATGCTATTTCCCCCAAATAAGGCATGAAAAGTGGAGTTGGTCAATGAATTAGTTGTAGTCAATGCAATTCCACCAATTAAGGCTTGAAAAGTGGAGTTTTTCAAGGAATTGAATCAAGGGTGGAATTTTTTTCTCCAAGAGCAACACTAACACAAATTTCAGAATTTCACTACTCAATCAAGATCAAATTCGAATTTCTTTTTTTTTCGTTTTTTTTTCTTTCTTTTTTTCTTTTTTTTTCATTTTTTTTTTCTAAGTTCAGAATCTCAATTGATAGAAACGAAAAAGATGATTCAAGAAGACACAAATTCGGATCAAGAATGATGTTTTAGGATCAAGAATCGAGCAAGAACAATCAAGATAACACAAACATGCAAATTCAGCAACAATAACAATCAAAAAAATGGCACCAAGCACAAAAGAATTCAAGGAATTTAGAAAACTCAAACCTAGAATCTAAGATAAATGAGAATTTATCTAGCCAAAGCTCTAATACCAAATAATACGACAACCCTAATCAAAAACATGTACTCATGAGAAGATTATGGCAATTCGGCATAAAGCAAAGAACAAGATAGATTCTACCCTTTAAACCCACAACCCCCTTGTACTCAAGAAGAAGATTTAAAAGGATTTATTCAAGAAAAGATCAACACTTACAAGGACTTATTAAAGTCTATCAAGTCATGTGTTTAAAACCCAAATACAAGCTATTACAAATAATTAAAGCCCAAATAAATTTAAGCTCAATTAAACAAGGTTATGCAGCCCCTTCATCAATAGAACACGCCTCAAGCATATGGAGTAGCTTAGGTGTGCCTTCAAGCCCAATTGTGCACTTAGTGAATTCATGCTCTTGCAACTCAAGTGTGACTTGCTCTTGTACATATGAGTTCATGGCTGTCCCAAAGGACTTAGCCCGTGCCCTTGTGATTGGCCCACTTGGAAGAGCCAATAGATCCTTCTTATTGCCTCTTGCTTCGACCTTGACACCATTGGAGCTCCCTTGATCAGCATCAAGAGGCGACATATGCACTGGAACGGAGGCAACGGCAAGCACTGGCACAGAGGTGACACTCAAACGGTTTCGACGGCAGCTGATTGAATAGAAGCAGCATTCAAACGGACGTGACGGCAAACGACGAAGCTGGAACGGAGGAGACAGCAGACGATTGGACAGAGGCAACGGCTGACACTTCAACGAAGGTGACACTCTAACGAAGGCAACTTCAGGTAAATATAGTCACCATCTACCTGCATGTTTCTTTGTTGGAATTAAATTTATTGTCTCATTCATTTGGTGATTAAATGTGATTTGGCCGACACCTTTCTATTATATGTGATAGGAGGGAATAGAGTTGGGAGGGAATAGAGTATTATTACAGCCAAGGTCTATATATATGTGTCTATATATATACACCTTCAGAAAGGTTTAACCGAATAGGAACCAACAACAGCTTTCAGTAAAAGCTGTATATCCAAAAAAGAGTGATTTTAATCGATCGAACATGGATCACAAGACGAGCAATTTCTCAATTGGACCAGTTAGAGGTTTCGAAAATTCAAGGCCGTTGCCAAAAAGGGGGCAGATAAAGTCAAGAATAGCATCAGCTGCTATACATACCATTTTTGCCATGCTTTCAAGGGCTTCTTTCCATCATCACTAGTCAAATAATTTTGTTTCAAGGGAAAAATATATTTTTGATGCATGTTTATATATATCTTCCGCGAATTATTGATGTAATTAGTTTGTTGTGTTTATTTTTGTTCAATAGATAGATCTTGAATTTCATTAAATGCTTTCTAGTGCAATACGAACCCATCTAATCCAAGTCCTGTAGTGATGTTAACATCTACAGAGGAATTAAATGGTTTGTATTAGACTATTAGTATACTCAATTTACTTAAACTGTGAAAGCCCAAAACCATTTCAAATCTGCACATTTGATTTTTAATTTACAAAGTTGTACTTAAGGGTACTTTCTTTCTAGCAACCCCACAAAGCAATCTGATTCGAAATTAATGAAAAAGAAAGAAATAGAAAAATAAAATAAAAACTCAAATTGCATCATGATCATATCCTATCAAAATAAATGTGATTAAATGTATCCATTTTTTACTGCTATTGAAGCTTCTATAAGGGGAGAGATTTTCATTTCAATTATGTAAAAGTATATGTTGTTGTTGCTAAAGTCAATGTTTTAAGTATTTTTAGATTCCATTTGTGAAAATTTGGTTTCTTTATGCTTCAAATTCTGCAATTCAGTTCTTACATATCTCCCCCTTTTCTTTCTATTCTTTTTGTAAATTCATTCGTATTCATTCTTGTTATATACATATATATATATATATGTGTGTGTGTGTGTGTGTGTGTGTGTGTGCGCTTATATCACCTCTCTCTTCTTGGTCGTTTGATTAGTTTTGTTTCTTGAGCTGCAAAAGGAGATGTATAGCTACAAATTATCTATTGAGACAACATTATTGAACACAAATTGCCGTTTGTTTGTATGGTTTTTTTAATCACGTTGGATGATTTTAAATGTCTTGGGTAGGTGGTTGTGATCTTGTCGAAGCTCGGATAGGCACGGCGGCGGGTAAATAACCAAAATTGTTGTGGAGCTTTAAAAGGTATTGTAACTAGTATGACCTATCTTTTTTGCCTGCATTTATTATCAATTACTATTTTAGCTTCTTTTGTTTTCCCACATTCTACTTTTCCTTTCTCAATTCTAGGTCCATTTATAGCTGGGAATTATCAATACTTTTGTTTTATCTCAAATTCTAATTCAACTTTTGTTTTAGATTCAAATGGTGATTGTTGAATATCAAAAGTTTCCAAATCTTACCTTAGCAACCAATTGTAATTTTAATATTCTGATTTTGTGAAAAGAACACAATGCTAACCATATCTCAAAAGTTGATTTTTTGTTAAATATTGTGTGTGTGAGAGAGTATGTTAGAAACTAATTTAGGCTCTAATTGATAAGTTATGGCTAGTAAAAGTTCAGTCTGTTGCATAAATGCATTGTCTAAGTCTCTAAATAGCTAATGGACATAACTAATAGTTTTCTTTACAATTTTAATTTGTCAGGTGAGACTAATTAGTAGTTTTATCATTTTAAAGAACTTTATGGACAAGAGTTGGATGACTCTTCCAAAATCAAGTAAAGATTATCGGGAAAGGGTCAAGTTTTTCTTGAATTTTGCTTTCACCAATTTAGATGATGGAATGACTTTGTGTCCTTGTAAAAATGTAAAAATGGATTAACTAGGACGTGTGAGGTTGTCGAAGGCCATCTTCTTTGGGAAGGATTTTTAGATGGGTGCATCAAGTAGGTGCTTCATGGAGAACTTTCACAAATGGAGGTTCTCCATCTTATGAATATGTTCATCCAGTTGATAAATGTGAGAAATGTTGCATGATACGTTTGACATAGGGGAGACAAGGAAGCGCACAGAAGGTATGCCAAGAACTGAGGGAGAAAAGCCTGGTGAAGAAGCTGAGAATTTTTATAAGCTTATGCAGGATGCAGAGCAAGAACTTTATCCTGGATGTACGAAATTTTCAAAAGTTTCTTTCATTGTCAGAATGCTCCAAATAAAGTGTCTTGGCAATTGGACTGATAATTTTTTTACGATGATGTTGAAATTGTTGCAAGAATCACTTCCTGAGGGTGCACAACTTTCGAAGAATTATTACGAGACTAGAAAGATAATGAGAGGTTTGGGGTTAAACTACAAGAAAATTGATGCATGCTGAAATGACTGTATGTTGTATTGGGGTGAAAATGATAGTAAGACAAAGTGTGATACTTGTAATGAAGCACGATGGATAACACCAACACAAGAGATAGATCCTAATGCTAGTGGACACAATTCTCCTAAGAAGTCTAAGGATGTTCGGAAGGTTCCAGCTAAGGTTCTTTGGCATTTTCCTTTAAAGCCAAGACTGCAGAGATTATTTATAAATTCTAAAACTGCTCACTTATGAGGTGGCATGAAGGAGAACGTACTAAAGATGGTATGATGAGGCACCCTGCAGATTCCCCAGCTTGGCAGACTTTTGACTACCACCATCCGGAATTTGCTAAAGATCTTAGCAATGTTAGATTGGGTTTGGCAACTGATGGTTTTAATCCCTTCAGAACAATGAGTGTTACACACAATACATGGCCTATAATCTTAATGCCCTATAACTTACCACCAGGTCATTGTATGAAAAAATCTTTCTTCATGTTGTCGTTACTTATACCTAGGCCCAATGAACCTGGGAATGATCTTGATGTTTATCTGCAACCATTAATAGCAAAGCTGAAGGAAATATGGTATGATGGGGCAAATATGTACGATGCTACAGCAAAACAGAATTTTCAGATGCGTGCAGCATTATTGTGGACAATAAGTGACCTACCTGGTCTTGCACACATATCAGGTTGGAGTACTAGAGGGAAATACGCATGTCCAGTATGTCAAAAATATACAAATTCTAAACGGCTACGAAACTCTCTTAAGTTTTGTTACATGTGCCATCGTGTCTTTTTGCCCAGAAATCATTCTTACCGGAAAGATAAAACATCTTTTGATGGTACAGAAGAGCATATAAAGGCACCTCCATATTTGAGAGGCTCTCAAATATTAGATGAAATTAAAGATTCCCAAAACAGATTTGGCAAAAAGGTTGGGGATTCAAATTTACCTTTTAGTTGGAGAAAAAAAAAAGTATTCTTTTTGATTTACCTTATTGGGAGAAAATTTGATACGCCACAATCTTGATGTCAAGCACATTGAGAAAAATGTTTGTGATAAGATACTTTACACATTATTGGATAGCGACAAGTCAAAGGACAACCATAGAGCACGCTTGGATATGAAAGATATGGGTATAAGACCTGGACTTTGGCCAGTTTTTGATGAGTTTGGCAGAGAATGGTTACCACCATCTTCCTTTGCATTAAATAAAATTGAGAAGGAAATCTTTTGCAAAGTTCTGAAGAATATAAGAGTTCCGGATGGTTATGCTGCAAATGTATCAAGGTGTGTGTGCATCTTAAACCGATCAAGATCTTTGGCCTTGAAAGTCATGATAGCCACATCTTGATGCAACAATTGATTCCGATTTCATTGCGCAAGTTGTTGCCTAAGTCGACTCGGCAGGCTTTGATTCGCTTATGTGCCTACTTCAGAGGCTTGTGTTCCAAGACTTTGAATCAAGCTAAGTTAGACCGAATTGAACAAGAAATTCCCATTATCCTTTGTCAGCTTGAGAAAATATTTCCTTCAAGTTTTTTTGATATCACAGTACATTTATCGATACATTTGGTTATCGAGGCAAAGTTAGCTGGACCAGTACAGTATCGTTGGATGTATCCTGTAGAAAGGTAAAACTTCTTGCTAACTATTTTACTCCTTGAATATTTGTTTATTGCCTTTTTACATTAATATTTATGTATGTTCACTTCCTTAGGTATCTAAGCACTTTAAAGTCATATGTTTGGAACAAAAGTCGACTAGAAGGCTCAATTGCTGAGGGTTATCTAGTATAAGAGTGTTTATCATTTTGTTCTTTATACTTTGATGAACATGTTTAAACAAGGCTCAATTGGCCTAGTCGAAACGATGATGGAGACGGAGTCTTTGGTTCGGGCTTACATATTTTTTCAATGCCTAGACGTCCATTATGGAAGGGAGAGGCAACTGTATTGGATAATGATATATTGACTAAAGCTCATCGATATGTGTTATTCAATTGTGAACAGATTAAGCCATATAGAGAGTAAGTTAGACGAAACCATTATTTTTTAGTTATTTTTATATGTACTTAAATGTTCTTGAACAATTTGATTTGTATGGCTAATGTGCAGCCAACATGAAGCTGAACTTAGGCATAAAAAACGTCGTTCTGGAGAACATGAAATTAGGCATAACCACAGTGAATCATTTGTGTCTTGGTTTTCTAAATGGGTATGTTGCATTGAAATCATTTTTGAACTTCTTTATTAAAATGAATCAATCTATTAAAATATTTACTTCATGCTAAAGAAAATGTTTATTGCAGGTTGAGGAATTAGAACTAAATGAAGATGATCCTAACTTGAATGATGTGATATGTCTCATTTAGATACTTTTTAAAAAAAGTGTTTCTTAAGGCCTGCCTTGTATAATAGATTTGTTTTTTTAAAACCAAATAGCTTTGCTTTTGGATACAGTTATTCAAAATGTTTTAAAATATATTTTTATTTGAAACTACTCTAAATAGCTTCTAAAAAATCTACTTTTGGGTTTTTCCTCTGGCTTCTACTTTTTAAGAAAAGTCAAATCAAACACAATTTTTTTCAATGAATTTTTTTTCCAAAAAAATAAATGTTTCTCATTTAAAATCAACTCATCTAAACGAGCTCCAAATAATATTTATTATTTATTAATTTATTGAATCGAGTTTTAAATGTCCATAGAGGATTTAGGATCAAGGTCAATGGTTTTGCTAACTTACAAAATTATGGAAGACTTTGTCTTGATCAAAGTGATTAATAAGGTATTAGAGCCAAGCTCAATAAAAGATCCTATGTGCGAACCTTGTTGCTGCCTATCTATTAAAAAAAAAAAAGAAAAAGCATTGCACGAGCAAGACTTGATAGATGAGGTGGTCACTCAAGACCTTCAATAAAGTTAAATGCAACTTGAATCAAAGTGATTAACTTGGTAAACTATTCTTATATTTTCTAAGTTAATATCAAAAATGCAAAAATATTGGTATTGTGTCGCAGAAAATTTGAATTCAATTTTAAGTGTGGAAGGCGATGAACGTTGCATAAAAATTTTACGTATCAGTTATAATTTTTTGGCAGTTCATCTAAAGCTATGTTTTTTCTATATGGGAATATATGGTGAAGACAATGTGATTCATGCCGCTGAGTTCATTAGACTACAGGCTGCCAAAGGATTTCTAAAACCAATTAGCTAGTGGGAAAAGTTTCGAATTGGTTGCAGAAAAGTATTTAAAGGATGTTATTGATAAAAATTTCATTATAGTTCGTATGAGAGGATTTGTATTCAAAAAAATAAAATCCTACAACATCCATGACCTTTTGAGGGACCTATGTGTAAGAGAAGCTCAAAAGGACAAGTTGTTTTGAGTCAAAGCTCCAAATAGTCTTAAATTTCCCGAAGGCGTATATACCCAATGCTGCATCGCTGATCATGGAGTACGTTAATGAAGGTTAAGAAATTCGCTAAATTACATCATGCGTCGCTATTTACGTCATTTGCCCGGTCTTTGATATGCAATTATTACCAAGATGTTCCATTACCTCGGATCGGATCCCCTACCCCATAATAGTACCCCATCCCCTGCCCTACACTTTGGATGTGTGACACGTGTAAGTCTTGAAGATTTACTTACCAAATTAGATAATTAAAAAAATATAATTAATTGGACAAAACATTTAATTTGGTAAGTAAATCTTCAAGACTTACACGTGTCGCACATCCAAAGTGTGGGGCTGGGGATGGGATACTATTATGGGGTAGGGGATCCGATCCGCCATCCCTTAAGTTTAGATTGTTGAGGATACTCAAGGCAAAAAATATGGCTAAGGGTTTAGGGTAGAAACAAAGTCAAAGATTGGGAGATATTTCTCAACTTATAAACTCACGGCATCTTGCCATCATAACTGCAGGGAGTTAAATTCGTACCCTATCGCTTCCTAATTGTCACAGGATTCTATGGAAATGATTTTGTTGCACCACGTGAAATTGGAAGATGGCTTTACTTAGGCATGTCAAGTTCGACAGACTCTATCTTCCCGATCCTTCAAGTCGCCACATGGACAAGTGAGATGACTTTGTTTTACGGAACCTACCACTACTAGAAAAATCACTTTTAGCTACGGATTTGGCAAAAATCCAAGCCTAATCCTAGCTAAGTAAATTAGCCACAGACTAGCCACGAAAAAATCCGTGGCTAAAAGTGGCATGGCTAAATTTAGCCACGAATTAGCCATGGCCAGGCCGTGGCTAATAGGTATGGATTGGCAGCCATGGCCTTCAGCCATGGCCAGGCCGTGGCCAATAGCCACGGTCCATCCGTGGCCAAATTTAGCCACTTAATTGTTAAAATGTCTGGCCGAGGCTATTAGGAGAAAAAACCTAATCGTTACCCAAACCCGCAACCTTGCCCCGAGCCAGACCCCAGCCCGCACCCGAGCCTGGACCTGACCCCGCATTCCCCAAGCGCTTATTTTTTCCGCTCAATTAGAGTCAAACACGGGACATCGGTGTTGTAATTGGACCATGTAACCATTGCGCCAAAGGAATTCTTTGATTATTGAATGGTTTTTTTTTAATACTTAAAATATTATTTTGCAGTATTTTAAATTTAAATTATCTAATAAATTTCATTAGTTTCATCAATTTTTGTAATTTAATTTTAGTAATTTTTATAAATTATTAACGAATAATTTTTTTTTAAATTAAAGATATTTATCTTTGACTTTATCCTTCAATATTCAGCTTTTCTTTTTATGATAAATATTTAATAAATTAATATATCAAAAATAAAAATTGTAACAAAACTTTATTTATATAATTTGTATTTAGATAATAGAAACTTTAATTCGTGATCATTTGCCAATATCTTTGTACATATGTGGTATTATATATATATATATATATATATATGTGTGTGTGTGTGTGTGTGTGTGTGTCAATTATACATATCAGATATACATATATATATATATATATCAATATATGTATCTAATTAAAATGTCCAAGTATATATGTACCAATATATATATATATATACGTCCAAGTATATATGTATCAATATATATATATATGTCCAAGTATATATAGATAATTTAAATTTATATTTAGCTAATTAAAATATCAAAAATAAAAATTTAACCGTGGTGCAAAAAATCAAAAAAAAAAAAAAACAAATAGCCACGGCCATTCCGTGGCTAATCCATGGCTATTGGCCGTGGCTAATTTTTTTTTTCGTTTTATTTTACTTTTTGCACCACAGATTAATTTATATATATATATATATATTGATACATATATACTTGGATATATATATATATATATTTTCGTGACTAATCCATGGCTCTATATATATATATATCATAATATATATATCATGTATATATATACATATGTTCAAGTATATATATATCAATATATGTGTATATATATATATCATATATCTGATATGTATCAATATATTTGTATATATATATATATGTCCAATTTGTACTAAACCAATATGTAAAAATTTATATTTATTATGTTTATATTTATCAAAATCTTTTTCATTTATAAGTTTTAATATCATTTCATCCTTATTTAATGATATAGTTTCTTCAGTAGTATATGTATCAATATATATATCATATATCTGATATGTATCAATATATTTGTATATATATATATATATGTCCAAGTATATATATCATATATACATGTATCAAGAGTAGATAAACAAGCTTGGCAAGAACTTTTACTCAAGAATAGGGAAGCATCCTTTTAGCAATAACTTTTACTCAAGAGCATTGAAGCAAGCCTAAACAAGAACTTTTACTCAAGGTGAACATAAATAACATATCTACTTATGGGATTAAGTAAGGTTTCTACCTTTTGAAGAATGTTTGCGGGAAACAAAGGGATATATGGAAGGCTAATAGGTATATATGAATGAAAATAGAAGGGTTTGTATATATATGTGTGTGTGGAAGATAGGCTATAAATAAAAAGTGTTTTGTGTGTTGAGAGTAGAGTGAGTGTGGGGGTATGTTTTTAGGCGAGATTTGTGGGATGAAAATGAGGTTGGTGTTGTGGTCTATTTATAGAGGAGAAAGAAAAGAAATAACTAATATTATAATAAAATAATTATATATACCATTCATTCTATATGGATATTTATATATACACATCACTGTATTAACTACCTTGCATATATATATATATATATGTATGTATATAGAAGTGTATGTGTATATGTAGATATGTAAATCACCACTAGTATGTATATACGGATGTGCGTGTGTATATGTAGATATATAAATCACCAAATACATATATGTGGATGTGTGTGTGTATATGTCGATATATAAATCACTAAGTATATATATGTGGACACGTGTGTGTATATGTAGATATATATATATATATAACCAAATATATATATATATATATATATGTGTGTGGATATGTGTGTGTATAGGTATATATATCACCAAGTATATATATGTGGACATGTGTATGTATATGTAGATATATATATATCAACAAGTGTATATATATATATATATATATATATCTGTGTGTGAGTGCGTATAAATATGTATATATATGTGTGTGTGTGTGTGTGTGTTAATATATACACACACATATATATATATATATGCACGTGTGTGTGTCTATAATTATATATATATATATATATATGTGTGTGTGTGTGTGTGTGTGTGTGTAATATGTACATATATATGTGTAAGAGTGTGTGTGTATGTCTATAATTATATATATGCGTGTGTGTATGTAATATATACATATATATATCTATACGCGTGTGTATGTCTATAATTATATGTGTGTGTGTGTGTGTGTGTGTAAATCTTTATTACAATAATTCCATAAATAATTATTATATTATTTTTGAAATTATTTTTGTAAAAGAATAATGAGTAAATAAATTTTGGTCAAAATAAATAATAATCACAGTTAAAAATTAATATTTTAAGGTCTAAAGAATAAAGCAATCTTAAAATGATAATTTAACTAATAAAGAAATCCGAAAATAATAATAATTAACATCTCAGGAATTCAAATATTTTAGATAAAATATTTTGCTATTTTCAAGTACTAAGAAAATAAATGAAGAAATACTCACATTTTATAAAATTCATGCAGTGCAATGCACAATTATTCACAAATAATAAAAAAATGTATCTAACTTTAGAAATCCTCTTTATAAAATAATAATTCACATAATACTTGCCATATAATTTATAATTATAAATATTTAAATAATAAGATTTATCCGGTCGTCACACATTTACACTCCTATCTTGAAATCTACCATTTTCAAGTGGGCTGTAGGTGTTCGCCCCATAACGCAAGCCCCTTTCAAGCAAGATTCCAGTATAAATATCTGTATGGAGGCTTAGACATAAGTTGCGCTCTTGGCTGCTAAAGCCAATTTGACAACTTAGATCGTAGGATGCCTCCACTTGTCTCAAAAATTGTTGCATATGCCTTGGAAATGTAAATGACGGCGGAGCCAGATGTTATTGAGGGGTGTGTCTGTACCTCATGATTTTAAAATATGTGTATAATTGAATTTGAACGGCATCTCAAGCTATCCATCAATGCACCCCCACTTGATCGTTGTTTAGTACACTTCAAATTTTTCTTAAAAAAATTAATTATTTATGTTCTTGGTACTTTTTTGCAAGCTCTACCTAGTAGATGCGTCCTCTAATTCTTTGATTATGGCTCCGTCTAGTGCAATAGCCAAAGAAATAATTCAATGGGATGACTAATAAAGGGAAAATTCTTACTTATATCGGATTCGATCACAGTATGATTAATTAGGTGGTGAGTATTTTACACTTATAATATGATTGATGTACAATTTAGGAAGAGTGGCCAATAAAATTAAATGACAAGTGTATTAACATTTGTTCTATAATTGATTGAGTGCGGCTAAGTCGGGTTTGGACAAAACTTTTCCCTAATATAGAGTTGGCAAAAGCTAATGGGCTTTGTTTTTTAAGTTTTATGTATTCACTTAATTACACACACATAATAGATGACGATGAAAACAAAATATTCCATCCATAGTTCATCGTTAACTATTAAGTGTGTCATTTATAAAACAAGATATGAGATTTATAATTTTTTTTTATATCTAATACATTGATTTCAGTCATCGAACTCAATTAACATGTAGCTCCGCCAATGCTGCCAATCAATGTAATGAAGATGTATGACATGGCACTATTGGGGGTATGGAGTCAGAAGCTTTTACCCATTTTAATTTCAAGTTATATATGTGCCAAACAATTAGAATTTATCAATACGTCACATATTTAATTCATTTTAATCATTATATTTTCATAGAAAATACAATCCTCAAAATTTAGTATACGTATGGAGCTCAAATTTGGTGCTTACAAAATTTTTCCATGGAAGCACACATGCAACAATGCATTGTGGAACCTTGGACTGTGAAAATGTTGGTGGTGATGGATCCTAGACATGCATCTTGATAAAACTTGTGGCGAGATATCTTTTCCCACGTATCCCGTTAATTACGCTTGTCCATTCATTGAATACCATCACTTGAGGTTTATGGTGCACATTGTGAAAGATAATAATTTATAGTGATTAGTGATACATGTTTAATGAGCAATTTTATAGGACACGCTTGTTAATTTTGATATAATTAGATGTGATCCAATAATTATGAATTATTAATAAAAAAAATTATATCAGATCCTTAGTTATTTATTATTTGTTAACTTATTTTATCGTTCAAGATATCACATAGTTTTATTAGTTTATTGCTTGGTTGTGTGAATTTACTATGTTGGATTAAATGTAAAAATACTTTATTATCCTCCTATTTTTTATGTGCTTCCCATTTTCACCCTCAAAATTTATAGCGCCATTCCAATTATGAGCATACTTACCCATTGTCTTACTTTTAAGACTATCATCCACCTTTTGATATGATTTATTTAATTAATTTCATTTAAATTAGTAAATTTATTTTTATAAGTCATAATATTTTGAACATTCAATTTTTGATAATTAAAAATATTTTCAACTTTGTGTTGTCTAAAGTTTGTATTTATTAAGATAAATATTTAAATATTGAATATCAATTAATATAGTTAATATATATTTTTTGTTTGATGAACTTATATTAAAAGTATTATTATTTAGATTCTTTCTTGCAAAATCTACAATCATTCAAAATTTGAGTATTTATGTAAAATTCAACTGGTAATATGGATTCAAAAGAGGTCATTATTTATATAAAAAAAAAAGATAAGATTGTCTTTCCAAATTTATTAAAGGAAGAAATAAAAGAAAGAAAAATGTATGATACCCTTCTAGGCGAGATTTCTAATCTAATAAATCTGTCAAACAGATCTTGGATCATTATATAATAATGGACCTAAAATTTTACAAGCAAATAATAAATTAAGTAGGTAAATATATCTGCCACATTCATTTTAAAGTAGCAAACATGTCCTAAAAGTACAAATTTTATTTGTGGAATGTGGCTTGTAGATCCACTTTCTCCCACTTCAATTGATTAAGTTAAAGAAAATAATTAACTAAACCAAAATATGTATATGGCGTATATCTGTCTACTATTATACCAAGCAAAACACTTTGTGACTCTGCTATATATTTGTTTTGATGGAATAGTGAAAATAATGTCTAGTGGTGCGCAAGCGGCAAGCAGGATGGAGCGGGTGGAACCTTCCCCTCCCCTCCTCATTGAAGTTTATATCGGACGAAAAGTTATATACAACTTTTAGAAAATTTTAAATTCTACTTTTCTCCTAAATTATAAAAATACCTTTAATATCTCACAAAGTTGACCTCACCATCTATTCCAGAACAAAAGTTGTCTTTCTACCTACGTCCTTGTGCAAGTAAACAAACTCTAATGGTGCGCAAGCAGGATTTCTTTTTGCCTGTTCTTTTTTTTTCTGTGGATAGAAAGCAATCCAATACAACTAGTCAATTATATCAATATTGTCAAATGAAGAACAAAACTGTTACAATTTATAATAATCAAATATTAACAATCCCAGACAACTTCGCACTGCAATTAAGTTTGAGGAGAACAGCTTCAAGCCCCACCCGATGGTCGAAGCTCTACGCCACCCTTGCTTTGTTATCTCCCTACGTGATAGAAAACAAGATTCAATTGCGCAATTTAACTGGCTTAGCAAGTTCCAATTGCTTGTCCCCATCCTGACTTTCTTCCCAATTCATTACCCGACAGGAGAAAAGTAAAGCTACCATACAAAGTTCTTTGGTGAAGTAAGTCAGAAATCCATACTAAAAATAACGAATGAAGACCTATGCATCAATCAATATCTCTATATATAATATTATCTCAAGTTGTAGTCGATCACTTAGGATAACGATCTGCAAAACCAAAATCCATGACTTTATGCTCTTCACCACAGGGAGAACTCTTTCGCAATCCTCATCAACTTCTCCACAACCATAAAAATAGCAAGAATGTCCTTCTCAAGCATCTCTTCTAGTGCAAGCTCTTGGGCTAATACTTTTGCTTATCAAAAAAAAAAAAAAATTGCAAACAAACTACATATAATAGAAATAAATTAATATATAATTAAAATAATACTCACATTTATCAAAAATCAAACCCACAGCCTAAAATTTATGAGGCATTCGTCTTACTAGTAAAACAAAATCTGATCAATTTTTTTCAATTTTTTTAGAAGGATTGACTTTTTGCTAGCCTTGTGACTGTATTTTTGAGAATTTAAAATTCACCATTAATTCGTCGGTAAGTCAATAATCATATCAAAAAGCTATATGCCTGTCCCTATAAATGTAAAGATCTTTGAGAGTGAGAACAACAAATCAAGATGATAAAGTGTTGAGAGGCACAATTTAGGCACTTGGCTTAATCACTAGTTGCACATCGAGCATATCTCATTGGCCGCATTATGGGCGGCCGATATTAGGCTACTTATCTTTCTTTTTTCCTTTAATATAATACTAATTCTTTTTCATTTTTACTTGCTTTTGATTCTTTTTCTCTCTCTTATATTCTATTATTTGTGAAACAGATTGATTAGCTATTTATTTGTGAAAATAAACTCAAACTATTAAAAAAAAAAAGAAGGACCTTCAATTTATCTTAATTCAACTCATATTTTTTCAAGTGAAAAAAAATTATATCGCACTTTTCTAGAGCTATGAATTTATTTTAAATTCAATTATTATAAGTCATTTTGTTTAATAAAATTTTAAGTAAAATTGACTCAAGCTAGTTTAATAAGGGTTATGCTGCCACATAATTTATTGCATGGTGCAAACTGCACAAATATTTTCATTCAATATAAGGGCACTTATCTCAGGCAATGTAACTTTTAAGGGGGAAAAATTCAGGAGGTATTTGTTGTTTTTCATAGTGTAAGCAGCGTGTTTGACAATTGACACAAATATAATAGTAAAATGGCGTAAAGTGAATTTTAACCCCATTTTATATAACAATAATTTTAGACAAATACTTCAAAATATTGAAGTAACTCTACAGACACGTGAAAGTAACTAGTGCAACATAATTTGCAATGACTGATTATTTTCTAAAAATAAAATTTTATTTTGGAAAAAAGAAAATGAGAAAACAATGATAAATTTAAGAACTAATTAGGAAGCATAATAGTAATTGTTCGTGTTATTTTCCTTTAGTTCTTTTTTTTTAACCAAAAACATATTTTAGATGATAAAAACGCTAGTTTACAAAGTATGCTTGGTTGCATGGTTATATCTCTACCCAGAGGCAGAGCCGTGGGAGGGCGCTGATAGGTGTGGCCATCCCCTCAAATCTAAATCGAACCAAATTTTATATGTATTTAAAAAAAAAAATTGCTCCCAATCCCTTCCAAAATATTATAAAAGTACTTTTTATATTTTAACTGTTTGAAAAAACAATAATAGAGCAGAATATCTAAAATGCGATATTCTCGTGGGTGAATTTATTCGATAATATAGATACAATGCAATAACAGTTTTACAGGAAAACACTACAGCCAAAAGCAAACTAAACAATGCCGTAAATAAATAAATAAAGAAGAGAGTACATATGACTTATCAGTATTTATTTGAACAAGTACGACTGAATCACCGGGTTGAGCCGATTTACCTTAAAGAAATATTTGCCCCACTGATCGGTGCGATGGGCCTGCGATACTCCTTTCAGGATAAGACAGTCCAGAGGTCTGTTCCAAGCCCCACTGCTATGTTGAACCTCACTTCGAAAGCTAAACAGCTCTAGAGGTTGTGTATACACCTCAAAACACACTCAAAAGCTAAAAAAACTGTAAACCTTCTTAAGACTCTGCAGTTTCTTAAAAGAGTATACTTGCTATTTCTTCTTGTTTCGTTTGTTGTGTTTCTGTGTGTTCTGCAGGGAACCAGGAGGCAGCTTTATATAGGGAGAGGAGACAGCCAGCATTAAAGTCTGGTAACGTGTTGTTTGACCAGGTAACGTGTCTGGAGGTTTCAAACCGCATTAATTAAATATAGTAACGGAATTCAAAATTCAGATTTTTGAATAAAACCGTTACACCAAGGGCAATTCAGTAAAAATTAAGCCCGAGACCGAGACAATTTGCCCAAACGCCGGCGCCAGCACCCGGCCCGTGGCCGTGGCCGGAGCCGGGTCGGGTCGGGTGGGTGGCGTGCGCGTGTGGGGTTTGCCCATATGCGGTACTTAGTTGTTTAGTTTACAATATAACAACACTTAACCACATAAATATTAGTATTGTCAAGGCTAATATATCCGATGTGGGATATTTTACACAGTTTTATTTTCACATAGATAATATTTTCCTTGGACTTTATCTATGAATTACCATTCCAAATGGTTCAATCCTAAATTACTCCTTGAAAACATCATCTTATCAAGCCCATTTCCAACATTAACAAATTCGATCCCGTCCTCCCCTCGAACAAAATTTTTTTGACTTCATCCTTGTCTTTATTCGTAGCCGAAGGAGATATTTTGTAGTGTTGAAGAAGTAAGAAATATCATATCATGCGTTGCCCGGAAATCGTGCACTAAGAAAATGATCGGACCATAGGGTACTTTGAAAAATTTTGTTTTACTTTTTGGTCTCAATGCATTGAACTATCAAATAACTTACTTTCAAGTTTCATGTCAACTGTGAAGTATAGTATGGTTACGAGAGAGAACTTTTTCTTTTTCCTTTTTCCTTTTTCCTTTTCTTTTTCCCCTAATAAGTTTTCATGAAGTATCCTGGATTCCCGGGTACCCTTTTTATTTCCCCTGATAAGTTTGTCATGAAGTATCCCGTGGCTTTCCGGGATAACTTAACACAACTTTAAAATGTTATGCGACAACTTAACGCAATTTTAAAATTTTATGAGAACGCAATTTTAAATTTTTAATTTTTGCATGTATGTATAATTTGATGCAATTTTAAATTTCAGATTAAAGTTTAAAAAGTGCGTATTTTGTTTATTATCATTTTAAAATGTAGCAATCTAATACTATAGAATTTTTGAAAGGAAAACCAAAAACATTTTTGAAACTAAAATCTATTTGCTAGAAGCCCTAAAAGAATATAAAATGAAAATAAATTTGAGATAGGAAAATAGCACTGTTGAATTTGAAGTTAGATTGAAAAAAGAAATGTCTCCCTATTTCTATGGCACCATAGATTGAGAATTAGTTGGCTAATATTCGGTAATAGGGGCGATTCGAAGTATGCACTGCTCAAAAGCTCTGGGTCCCGATGGCTTCATGTGACATCCCGATTTTTACACACGAAATAGGTATAATAACTATATTCTAACAAAAAACCAAACCTTATGATATGCATACATGAAACACTAAAATTTTATATATAGCATTTATAATGCCCGGTACTTCCAAACATTTTATAATTAACTACATATATATTGTTTAGTGTTTATGTGATTATTATGTAACATCCTATATTTTATATATGAATTATGTGATATTTTAGATTATGAAATAGTACTTCCTAGTATTTTAAAATTAATTATCTATTATTATTTCATGTTTTATATGATCATGATTTTATATGATTCTTATTTTCTATATAAATTGTGTGATATTTTAGAAATAAAATAGGAATGATAACTATGTTTATAATAAACAATTGAATTTATATATATAAATCGAGATATATATGTGTGTACATACATGTATTTTCAAGAATTATAACTTACTAATTTATTTGTAATAAAGTCATATGTATAAATATATATATATATATACTTCAAAAAATATATCTATATATATGTGTGTAATTTTGAATTTATATATATATATATATATATATATATATATATTATAATAGGTCATTTTTTATCATATATATATACTTATCCAAACATGTCATTTTCTCTTAATAAATGTATCTTACACCTAATATACACGGTCACACACACACATACCCTCATACACACGGCACACACACACACACACAAAGTATACATACACACTCATATACATAGAAGAAATCCTAAGGTTTGCTTTCATAACAGAAGGTATGTCTAAATCCTAAGCTTTTTTATGTCCTTTAAATCCAAGTTCTTTTTACTTTAAATAGCTAATTTAAGCTTATATGTATACATGTCAAAACGTTAGTTATCTCATGAACATGCCGATATCCATGTTTTGTTCACATGATTAAGTATAGTAACATAAAGATTGCTAATATGTTTATACATACACTTACATATTTGAAAGATTACATATATTCTCTTATATGCATATGTATAGCTAATGTTATTTTGAAAACTATAAACACTACTAGAAAAATTGTTTTTTGTGACCGATTTTGTGACCGATTTTGGCTTAGATCGGTCACAAAAACAGTTTTGTGACCGAATCTCTAACCGAATAAATCGGTCACGAAAACCTTGGTCACAGTTTTTTTGTGACTGAAGCTATGACCGACTATTTTGTGACCGAATTTGTGACCGAAATTTCGGTCACAAAATGAAATAAATAGTGACCGAAATTTCGGTCACAAAATGAAGGGAATAGTGACTGATATTTCGGTCACAATTTGATTCCATCTGTGACCGAAATTTCGGTCACTATACCTTTCATTTTGTGACCGAAATTTCGGTCACAAAATTTTAATCAATCAATTTAAATTATATTTGTACCCACATCAACCCCACCCCCCCACGCCGCCCCCGGACCCGCCCCGCAGTTGGACCAGACCCGCCCCCGACCCACCACTAGACCCGACCCGCCCCCGGACCCGGCCCGCCTCTGGACCCCACATGTTGAGCATGGAAGAAATATTTCCTCTTGCACTTGATGTGGTTTGAACCCTTGACCTCTAGGTTGAGGTGAGGGTTTCAAACCACTACACCACTTATGCTCTTTGTGCATGAATTGATTTTTCTTATATTTAAATTATATTTGTGCGATATTCAAATTTTAAATTATCTAAATAAATTTCATTAAAATTTTGTCAATTTTTGTAAATTTAGTAGTTTTACTAATTCTACAATATTTATCTTGACTTTATCAAAAATTTTATTGTATTTCTGCATAAATTCTTATTTGTGAATTATCACGAAACCAAACTTTAGAGAAATATTTTCATATTTTTGGTTTGAGGGAAGATATTTAGAGAAATATCTTATTTGAATTTTGTGTTTTGTGGAAAATTTTTGAATTTTCAACTCAAACCAAACTCAATTCCACATCTAGGTTCGACTAATTATTCGATTTCTTAATTTAATTGAACAATTACTCATTTTTCCAATTCAATCAATTTGCTTAAATTAATGTTTATTTGTATTTGAAAATTAATAATGATTAATGTAATAATTTGTTCTTAATTAGAATGTATTGATATAATTAATTAATATACAATAACTTTTGTAGCAGTTTCTCTATCATATACAATACATACATACATACATATATATATATATATATAGATTGCATTTTACTTAATGCAAAACGAAATCTTAAATTAAAAAATTGAAAATTTGTATCAATAATCTCAACAAATAATACATGATTTATTCAAATATTTTAAATACTATTAATTTAAAATATTTAATATTATTTTTGTCAAGTTAATTTTTTATAATTTCTATATGTATATATTTAAAATACTTGTTAAATTTTCAGATTATTATTTACTTAATTATGTTAATTATTCAATTTTCTTAATTCAATTTGACTAATTATTTGGTTATCTCTCTTTATTAGTGGGATTAATTACTCAATTCTTCAAATAAATTGGATTAATTATTTAGTTTCAACAATACAATTGAACTAATTATTCAGTTCTCCCTACTCAATTAGATTAATTACTCAATTCCATTTATTCAAATATATTAATTACTCAATCTTCTCAATTTAATTGGACAAATTATTATTCAATATCTCCAAATCAATTGTGCCAATAATGAAATTTCCCCCAATTTCATTGGATTGATTAGTCACATTGCTCCTAACTCAGTTGGTCCAAATACTCAAATTCCACAATTTAATTATCTTAATTACTTAATTCCTATCAGTCAAACAAATCAATTACTCAATTCAGTTGAGCAATTTATTTAATTTCTCCAATTCAATTGAACTAATTACAAAATTCCCCTCAACTTCTTTGTTTAGATATTCATTGCTTGTAATTCAATTGTTATAATTACTCAAATTCCACAATTTGCTTAGATTAATTACTCAATTCAATGCCTTCCAGTTAAACATATCAATTCACTATTTAATTGTACAATTTATCTAAATTTTTCCTCAAAGAGCTTGGAAATTGTGACCGAAAAATCGGTCACAAATTCTTCCCAAGATGCTAGTATTTTGTGACCGATTTTTCGGTCACAATTTTGCCTCAAAGAGCTTGGAAATTGTGACCGAAAAATCGGTCACAATTTTGCCTCAAAGAGCTAGTAAATTGTGACCGAAAAATCGGTCACAATTTTGCCTCAAAGAGCTTGGAAATTGTGACCGAAATATCGGTCACAATTTTGCCTCAAAGAGCTAGTAAATTGTGACCGAAAAATCGGTCACAATTTCTTCCCAAGATGTTAGTATTATCGGTCACAATTTTGCCTCAAAGAGCTAGTAAATTGTGACCGAAAAATCGGTCACAATTTCTTCCCAAGATGCTAGTATTTTGTGACCGATTTTTCGGTCACAATTTTGCCTCAAAGAGCTTGTAAATTGTGACCGAAAATTCGGTCACAATTTTGCCTCAAAGAGCTAGTAAATTGTGACCGAAAAATCGATCACAATTTCTTCCCAAGATGCTAGTATTTTGTGACCGATTTTTCGGTCACAATTTTGCCTCAAAGAGCTTGTAAATTGTGACCGAAAATTCGGTCACAATTTTGCCTCAAAGAGCTTGGAAATTGTGACCGAAAAATCGGTAACAATTTCTTCCCAAGATGCTAGTATTTTGTGACCGATTTTTCGGTCACAATTTTACCTCAAAGAGCTAGTAAATTGTGACCGAAAAATCGGTCACAATTTCTTCCCAAGATGCTAGTATTTTGTGACCGAAAATTCGGTCACAATTTTGCCTCAAAGAGCTAGTAAATTGTGACCGAAAAATCGGTAACAATTTCTTCCCAAGATGCTAGTATTTTGTGACCGATTTTTCGGTCACAATTTTGCCTCAAAGAGCTAGTAAATTGTGACCGAAAAATCGGTCACAATTTCTTCCAAAGATGCTAGTATTTTGTGACCGATTTTTCGGTCACAATTTTGCCTCAAAGAGCTTGTAAATTGTAACCGAAAAATCGGTCACAAATCTGTTATAACATTAATTAATTTTCTTTTTGATAATTTTTTTTAAATCTACAGTAATTTAAATATTAGTAAATTATAAATTTTTTTTTGTGACCGATATTTGCATTTTAGTGACCGATTTGTTAGTCACAAAAATATTTTCATTCTTTTCTGAAATCGGTCACAAAAGCGGTCACAACTCTCCATTTTTTGTGACTGAATGTGTTCGGTCACAAAATTCGGTCACTAAAAACAGTTTTTTTAGTAGTGAAATATGCACTCATGCAAGAATATTGTTTATTCATGAACCTATGCATAGTACTTTACCAAAAGTAGTTTAACTTATGTGTATATGTTTTAAATTATCTCCTGAAATTACATATATACATGTTATGCCTATGCATAAATAAAGTAACATAAGGATTATCCATATGAACATACCTACATATTTAAAAGATTAAGCTTGCTCTTATGAACTATATGCATATATGTAGTTAAAGTTATGTTAAAAGTTAACAATATGCGCATATATGTAGATATTGTTTATTTGTGCATTTATGCAAAGTATTGTTCTTAAAGTAGATACTAGGCACAAGTTAGATCACTTATCACTACTATTAATAAGGTTATACATATGCAATAATTGTATGTTTAAGTTAGTTAATCCCTAAGAGTGACTACTAGTCATGAGTAATTGCGATATAGTGTTCTAATCTTACCTACTAATACAAATTTTAGGAAGAGAGCCCCTCCAAATAATGCTTGTCCTCAGGAAGAGTCAAACTCTGAAGTAACTTGAGCCCTAGGACAGGATCTACGTTCAGGAAGATGGAGTCGGCATCTGTCACATCCCAATAGGGGTAACTCGCATATTGCGGTGCCCCTCCTCAACAAAGTGAGGAGGAGGGGATAGCCGAGATGCTACCCTAGTGGAATGACAATTAGAGGAGGAACCAACACCCTTCGCCTTCCTAGAATGAGGAATGGTCGGCTCACCAGGACGTTTCCCTCTTGCCTTATCCGAACCCCTCTCAGGAGAGCATCTAGATGACTCAATCAGGAAGGGGCATGTAGTCTTATAAGGAGGGATAAGAGTAGGGGGCGTCTGAAGCCCGACCTGTGACGACCCGAAACCCTTGGCTAGTTATAGAGAAATGCTACGAATACTTGTAATATAGTAAGCTGAAATTTTTTTTTTTGTAAAAGTTATTTATTAAACATAGCAAAATACCAAGTACATGATAATAGTCCTAAATACATAATACGACTACACAGACTCGTCTATCACTTCTTCTAGCCAAAAGCTCTAAATCGCCTCTCGCTATCCTCCTCGTTGACAACCTCGTTCTCATGTCCGGCTAAAACATTAGATATTTAACAACGTCAACAATCACGTTGAGTAGTAATTTCACTTAACACATAAGGTGCATGTGTGTGACTTGGACATGCATATTTTCACATATTTGCATCAACATAAAACATGCAAAAATTGCAGATCATAAGAATCATAAAATTGCACACTTTTCTACCGTTTTCCGCCTCGACGGGCGGCTACCTTATCTCGCCGTGCCGTAATTCAATTCCAACCATTACTCCCACCCAACCGGACACTCCAGTGGTCATATCTCGGGCATATGCCAAATTTCCTACGACCCACTTCAGTACATGGAACGCTCCGTCCATGCAAGGTGGGATTAGGCAACGATGGATGGCGAGAACGTTTAAGACCGGCAAGCCCATTGCCGCCCGGCCGAACTCAGCCCCATCCACCCCTAACACTTTGGGCCCTTAATCACACAATTTTCACACAATATAAACTGTTTTTCAGCATACTATTGCCTAATTTCAGCATAAATCACCAAATTTCCAGCATAGAAACCATAACTCGGCAGACTATGACAGCAGATTTCCGGCTTGCAAAATTCGAAAATTTCAGCTTGTAATATACTGAGATTACATGCTGCAATTTCCAGCTTTGTAAGATAGGTTTTCAGCTTTGTAAAATTCGAATTTTCAGCCTTGAAAATCGAATTTTTCGGCTTTGAACAGTAATTCCAGTTTTGAAAACAGAATTTTCAGTTTTGAAAACAACTATAATTTTCAGCTTTAAACACTGAATTTTTGACTTTTAACACATAAATCAAGCCCTAAACACATAGAAAAACCTTAAACAAGCATAAACCCTAATTTTTAGCAACATAAATCCAGCAGAAACGCTAAAATTTCAAGCACAATTGTTCATGAACATACAACATGCGTTTAGCTAAATTGTCGTGAAATCCTTTCGGACTAAGATAGTAACCAACTTGTGGTTACATCCCATGTCCTAATAGGAGAATAATATGCTAACACTATAAGAAAACTAGCTCATGTATCAAGAGAAATCACTACCTTCTTCTAAAGGGTTTTCTTCTTTTCTTTCTAGGTTTTGAAACAAAGTAGTGCAAGAAGGAGAAAAGGTGAGTTTGTGGGGTAAAATGAACAAACAAGAGTGAGATATGAGGGTGTGTGTGTGACCGGCTACTTGTGTGTGTGAGTGTGTGGTGTTTTGTATTTTCTTGCACCTTTGACTACTTATAACTAATGTTAGAAGAAATAGAAGAAATAGGATTAAAATAAAGTTAAGTCTTAATCTAATGATACCTTCTTTCCAACTCAATACCCAACTAAGAGGTCTAAGGGTGCTTAGTGGTGGTCTATAAGTGCTTAGTGGTAGTCTAAGTAATCCTTGACCATACATGTATGTACAATTCTAGAGAAGTATATACAAGTGGCTATACAAGTGTACATGGATGGTGATTGGTGTAAGATGGAGACCTAAGGATTAATATCCACCAAGTATTGAATTTGGGCACATATATAATCTGAAAAACGTCCTCCCCCCTTTAATTTTCTGAAATTATGAGTTATTTCCTATATTTTGGGTATTTTATTGAAAGTATGGAAGAAAATGGTCTTTAGGGGAGACAAATGCAATTTATGCATCCTTTAGGGCTTTTCCTAAAATATAAATACGAAAAATAAATATATATCTATATATACATATATATATATTGTTTTATGTCTTAGAAATTTAAATAATTATTCTCAAGATTATTTTATGAAAGTGACACATTTTTGGTGAAATGACATTTATAAGAATTTTAGAGAAAATTCCTAATCTAATGTGTGTACATCTATATATATATACAAACATGTTTAAGTATATATATATATACATACTATATTTTTCTTGAATTTTTATGCATGGAAGGATGGTTAACCATCGATGAGAAAATAATCCTATATCGATGCATGTTGTAAATAAAACGAGCACATTTTGCAAAACAATATTGTTTCGTAAATGATGCATATAACATGCAAGTCACGTAAGTCACATACATTTAAGCATATATAATAGAACGTATGAGTGAAAGATCAGGTCCTTACACGACCACCATGGCTTATAGTGCACAAATGCTCTTTCATCAAAAAGTACAATATTCCTCGATTTGAAAAAGGATAAATAGAAGACCATGAATAAGAGCAAGAAGATAACAAATACAACAACACACAAAAAACAAAAGAGAGAAAATGTGCGCAAAATACTGGGGGATCCCGCTAAATCCTCCCGCGGAAAGCATAGATCAAGCAACTCGTTAGTAATCAAATTCTTCACATTATATGTCCTAACATTCAGTCTGCATAATAAATCCCAAAATTTCTCAAGACGTTAACAAATTTTATATTTCTCAAGTTTGGGAACACTATCTACCCAAGAGGAAGGAAAACCCTACGCCCGGGGAGGCAAGACAAAGAAAAAGTGTGGTTTCCAATTCTTAGGGAAATCTCGTATTTTCAAGAAAGCCACATCCCATCGGGGAGTAACCCAGGCTCGATCATTTTAAGTTGGAAAAAGGAGTGAAACTGGGCAGCCGAAGGGACCTCCCTTACATAATAGACAAAGATGGCATAACCGGCAATGATGCAAAAGTCACTTGGTGTCAATTGGTTAAGAGGAACCTGGAAGAAGCGTGATACATCCCTATAGAAGGAGGGGACTAGGAATCTTATCCCACATAACATCTACGAGGCATAGAAGCATAGGTATCCAGTGGGAGGATGGCGAGGCAGTTGCTAAGCTATCAGAGCACATATAAGAAAGTCAGGCGGGATGCCCCAAGTTAGTCAGAGACTGTGATACTCGCATCCTCGAACGGGTGCTCAGGAAGTGCCTCACTACTCAAAGGCACCTCGTCCTCCCCTGTACACCCCTAAATGAACTCATTAGGAAGCGAATCATTGGAGGAAGGCGCTGCTGAAGAAGTAGAGCAAGTGGAGTGATCCCTAACTTCCATAGGGTTATTTAAATCAAGTGAGGTATATTGTCTACAAGACAACGAAATCAAGGTACAAGCAAGAAAGCCCAAGGCTTAAGCAAGGAACACGCCATCCTAGAGCGCTAGTATGAGTAACCCCTCAACAACATGGCCTAAACCCACACTAGGGAGGAGGCACACCAAAGATCAAAATTGTGGAACAAGGAAGGAGTTATAAACACACCAATGTCTGAAGAAATTGAACACAATACAAAACATGAAACTATACACTCAACAAATACATTCCACACAAAGTAAGAGGCAAGTGTCAATTTCAAGATCCACAAATAACAAAGTTCCAACACAAGCATGAAAACCTAGAAATCATGCAACCCAGGGGTTTAAACGAAAGAAATTAGAAGGAGAAGAGAAGGTACCTTGAAGATTTTTTGTAGTGAAAACCAAAGAAGAAAGGATGAGATTAGCCAGAGAGCAGCGACCACGGTCAAGCAGCAACGGTGGCGTGTTCACGAGCACCGGTAGTGACGAACCACGAGTAGGGAAGTCAGAGCTCTCAGCAATGGCGAGAGTGTGTCAGTTGGTGGCAGGCGAGCAATGGGTGACGGTGGTGAAGTTTGAAGAGAGAGAAAAGAGAGAAAAGTCGAGGACAAAAGAGGATTTGAAAAATCTAAAAAAAAAAAGTGGAGACTTTGGGTATTGAAATTAGGAGGATTTACCTTTTTCCTCTCAACTCCTTATTTATTTACTCCTTTGGAGTGTTTGAATCAAGATGAAAATTGAAGAGTCCCACCTTTAAGGGAATATTTGGGATAAATTCAAATCGGATGAATGTCTATCCTACCAAGATATACACAAGTCCCAATGAATAAATCCAGACGAATATGTAAAAATCAAATTTTTTAGAATGAGAGTCCCCATCTTGTGTTTGAGGAAGGAATGATCCTAGAGAGTATCCGGAGGAATGTCAAGGAGAAAATAGTTAGAGGAGGAGAGAATCAGGATAAAGGCTTTTCTCCTACTCTCATAGTTGAGTCACCTCAACTACGAGAGTTGGAGGGAGTGATGATATTGCATTTTTTTTTATTTTTTTTTCTGGGTTTTATGAAGTAAGCATTAATAAAAGCCGAGGAACGGTCCTAGAAGCTAAGCCGAGGAAGAGGAGTCTTTCTTAAGGCCCAACATAGTCCTAAGGTCAAGCCTAGAAAGGAGACGGTCCTAAGCCCAAGTATAGGAAGAAGACGTCCCTCAGGCCCAGGCACACGGGGGAGGTTTCAAGCCAAAGCCCATCTAATCACCTTGGATAAGAGTAATTAACTCCAAACCCGAGTTAAATAACACGTGATAGATAAGGGAGCTCAGCATCAGCCACGACATCCACGAGAATCTCAACCGACGCCTTCAACCACCCTAATTTCACAGACTACATAGTGCTTTCAGGATGAGGTAGGCTATGCCCCGGCTCTATATAAAGCCTAGGGTCGCACCAAGGGAGAGGGACGAAATTCTCAGCATTCAAAACCATTTTCTTTCTTTAAAACACTCTTAATCACTCTCGCTTATAATATTGATGATTTTTAACATCATTTACGTTTTATTCCATTAATTTTTTCATGTTTTCCAACATTCTTGGACCGAATACAGACTTAATTCAATGGAGTGCTAACTCCTGTTTTGCAGGTTTTCTCTCCTTGAGTAGATTAGTATCTCACAAAGGACCAAGACTCTTTTTTCCGCTTTACAAATTCTTAGTGCTCGAAAAAACCGCAGGTGGTCATATAGTGATCGTAACATAACAATGTAATTTCTACTTTATGAAATAAAAAATAGGGCGAATTACATCTACCACCCCTGAAGTTTGACGAAATTACAATTTAACTCACGATTTTTTGTAAATTACAATAAACCCCCTATGGTATATTCCGTCTAACAATTTACCCAAACCGTTTATGACCGTTAGGGTTCCGTTAGTTTTTGTATGTAAAGTTCCGATAGTACCCTTGAGGGGTTTTTTTGTAATATATATAAAATATTTGGGGGTTGTATGTTATGTATTACATCTTTGTGGGGCTAAAAGTAATAATATTGAAAAAATTGCTCTGTTTTCCGACAAGTTTTTCGGTGAACTTGAAGCGGGTTTTAAACTTTTCGACATGGGAAACACGTTGGTGAGGTCAATTGTGGGCCAGAGTAGGTTTTATACATTTTTCGTTTATCACTTGTAATTATTATATATCACAGGGGGTTATTGTAATATACACAAAAAAATATGGGTTAAATTGTAATTTCACCAAACCGCAGGGGAGGTAGATGTAATTTGCCCTATGTAATATCAACAAAAAATAAAAGGCAAAACAGACTTTATACACTTTCCGTCCATCACTTGTAATTATTTCATACTACAGGGGGTTTGTTGTAATTTACAAAAAATCGTGGATTAAATTGTAATTTCGCCAAACCTCAGGGGAGGTAGATGTAATTCGCCCTAAAAAATATCAATATGAATAACATAGTCTTGCTTTTTTTA
The DNA here is from genome assembly GCA_026212405.1 of Petrea volubilis. Classification (NCBI taxonomy): domain Eukaryota; kingdom Viridiplantae; phylum Streptophyta; class Magnoliopsida; order Lamiales; family Verbenaceae; genus Petrea; species Petrea volubilis. Next base: position 12,845,219 of record CM047871.1, on the reverse strand, counting down.
TTTTAATTAGAGTTGAAAAATATAGCATTCGGACATTCGGAGTACTAGATATTTATTTACCACAGGCCTAAAAGAGAACATAATGTAATAATAGAATTCGAATTCTAATAATATTGTTAGGCGATGCGATGTGTATATTATATATATATATATATATATTAGTACAAGCGGCGCTCGAGGGTGTTAACTATGGCTTGCCGGAACGCCTCCCGGTTGTGGGCTTCTTGTGCGGCGGCGTTGTTCATCTCTGTCATAGCACACAGAATTGAATTCGCAAAGCCCTAAATATCACAGTTGGGAGTGTAACTTGTTATAGTGCCAGCAACATCCAACTGTAGTATCTACCCAGAGATTTTGTTTCGAATTCTAGTAGTGCTGGGATAGCAAGAAAAGTATCAGTTGTGCAAGATTCTTTCGATGTTTTCGGGGTGGACTTTGTGTGGTCTTTTTAATATTTGGATTTTTCTTTTCATATTTTGTTTTGACAAATTCAATTGAATTGAAAAGAAAATAATTTTGTCCGATCTTACTTATCTATAAAACTCTCTCTTTTATACTTACTAGAAATACCGCATATTCTATGTGTGTGCAAAATATAAAAAATATATACTTTAATTTAGTGCTTAAATTATTTTAAAATCCAAATATAAATATATTATTAAATTTCTTTTATAAATATTTTTTTAAGAACTGTTTGACATAATATATTAAATAATAATAAGCTTAAAATAAAATTACATGATAAAGAAATAAACATAAAAAAAGAAAAAAAATATTGGATAATTTTAATTAGAGAAATTGTGTGTGTGTGTGTGTGTGAGAGAGAGAGAGAGAGAGAGAACTAAAAATATTAATTATTGATTTGAAGGATCTTTTCATTAAAAATGGGTTTCAACTTGCAAAATCCAAAATAATAGAAAAAGTGATTTGTGGATTGAGAAAATAATTTTTTAAATTGGATTGTGATATTACAATATTATCCTCCTTATTTGTTTCTTTGTTGCATGTGTTTACTAATTAAAAGGGTAAAATTAACACATCAAAATTTGGTATTCTAATTGAATTGATTTCATGTGAATTTTCAATATTAGTCTTAATTTTACATAACTCTATTTATTTTACATGGAGTTGAATGCCAACTTTTGTAAAATTACAAAAAAAATTATCATTTTAGATACAAAAGTGACTTTCTTTTTATAATAGTATAGATTAGGGGTGGCAATTCAGGTGGGTTCGGGTTGGATTGAGGTAGCAGTATGACATAAAACCTCGCAATCCTAACCCAACTTGGCTGGGTTCGTATCAACCCGAGTTAATCCGTTTTAAATAAAAATTTCAACTTTTCTAATGGAAAAATTAAAGCAATTATAATTTATTAATTAAAAATTAATTTTTTCCCTAATTTTTCATTTGACTAACTATACAATATATATATATATACATATTTATTTTGTATGCACTATAAAAAAATCACTCCTTCATTAAATCTACCTAAAATTTTGTGATAAAGAGATTTTTATATTTTGTTATAGATTTACAGTATCATCACATCATGTGATGATTAATGACACAATTCGATGTAAATAAAACTAAATAAACAATTAGTAACAAAATATTTATTAAAAAATTTGGTATAAATGAAATATAGCATAAAAAACTAAATTTGTAATTGGTTCATTAATAAAATGTATATATTTTTGTAGTAATAGTAGGTTTCGTACAAAATACATGTTTGAAATTTATATTAGAAATTAATGAGTTCATTTCCTACTCTAGTTTATTTAAATTTTATTTATAATATATTATAAAAATTTTGACAATTTTTTTCATTCAATATGAAAATAAATAAATATAAAACTTCACTGAATGCAAATAAATAATTAAATGAAGAATATATACTTTTTTGGAAGGAAGAAAAACATGATAACTAACAGAATTATAGTTTTTCATTCAAATTAACTTTTCACTTATTTAAAAGATTTAACAATCTCTTATATTTAAATATCAGAACGTTTTTTTTTTGTTTAATAATTAAAAAAAATTCCTATTCTCTTTTTCATAATTTTTGCTATATTAAATTATTAATGATTAATCATAACCCTTCAAAATATTATGATTTATAATATATACATAATATATTTTTTTATCTAAACAAGAGGAAAATGACAAAAAATTGATTTTAAAAAAATGATTTGGGTCGGGTAGGGTCGGATTATGAGTTAACCCATAAAATAATTCGAATTGTTTAGGTAACCCACGAGTTAACTCAATCCAATTCATATTTTTCAGATCGCTTTTAAGTTCGATCCATTTTCAACCCAACTCATACACTCTTAATCTTAATCCGTTATTTTTAAATTAAATTCGTATATCATAAATTACAACACTTTATATAAATAATAAAATGAGATATTATCAATCACTGTCACATAAAAATATCACCACTTTGTGTCTAATCAAACACTAAAATATCCTCCAAATGGTGACGATGATCACTGAAAATACCACGTCAGAGCTACTCTAGAACCCACTTGGTCACCAGGGCATTTCCGTCCTTTCATACCACCCCATTTGCCTGATACGCGTCGTATGAGGCCATTATCCGCCCCTGCACCACCCCCCCCCGGCACCCCACCCCCACCGACTTCATGTCCCTTCAAATTCTGCACCCCCCCACCCTTTCTCCCTCTAACCCCTCTCTTTGCGTCTCTCTCTACTAAAACTCTACTTTTTTCCTTTCTTCTTTCATTTTTCTTTAACCTGGCAAGAATTTATTTATTTTTTTCCTTTCGTTTTTGTGCACGTGAATGGCGCAGAGAACAGAGAAAGAAGAGACGGACTTCAAGGTGGTACCTGAGGCCATCGCCGTCTGCGTCAAATGCGGCATCGCGGGTAGTTCCACCACCAACAAATTATGCCAAAAGTGTTTCAACACCGCCGCCGTGGCCCTGTCTTCTTCATCGATCGGAGCCAAGGCGAAAAGCCACGTGCAATTTGGGGAGAAATCCTTCAGATCTAGCCCGTTCTCTCCGGAGAGGAGATTGAGAACGCCCGAGACGAGCGGAGATCTGAAAAAAGAGCCCGAGCCTCCGGCGAAGAGGGAGGTGAACCGGTGCTCCGGTTGCCGGAGGAAGGTAGGCCTGACCGGGTTCCGATGCCGCTGCGGCGAGCTGTTCTGCGCCGATCATCGGTACACCGACCGACACGACTGCAGCTATGACTACAAAACAGCCGGACGAGAGGCGATAGCGAGGGAGAATCCGGTGGTCAAAGCGGCGAAGATAGTCAAAATTTGATCGGGGAAAAGGGGATTACGAACGCGCATAGGCCGATCTTTGTACGCATAAAAAATCGTCGCGTACGCCAGAAATTGAAATATTTGAGGGGATCGGTTGCTCGATCTTTGTACCAAGCAATCATTCTTCGCGTGGAGATGAGGTCTTCTACAGCTGGAGAGAGAAAATTGAGGAGGAGAGAGGGAGGGAGGGAGGGGGTGGAAAGCTTGCACACTATTTTTCCTTTTTTCCCCCCCTTCTAAATAATTATTTTCACTGTGAGAAAATTATGAAATTTGTTGCATCTTAGTTGAATGAGAAGAAGGTTAGATTGTGCTTTTCTTTGCTTTCTTGTTTTTTTCTCGATGAATATGGAATTGGAAATTTTACTCTTATTTGTGGTTCAATTGTTTGATATTGTGTTTTTTATCAAAAAGAAAGGTAATAATATTTGTTTGATAGTGTTGTATTTCTGGAAAAGGGCGAAGTGATTTGGATGCTGACATGATGCGGACACCTATCACGTTTTGTCTTTTCATTTGTATCTCGTGATGAATTGTAAGGATATTCAGGTTTGTTTTTTGTTATAATAAAATTCAATTATTGGAGGTGTTTGTAAAAATTTGTATTTTTTTCAAAAATAGTAGCTGTAGAAAAAATTGAAAAAAAATGTATATTGAAAATGGATAGCATTCGAAGGGGGAAAAAGCAAAATACAATGGACATTGATGAATATATTTTTATTTTATATTTTTTTAATTTTCAAATTTTTAAAATAATTTATTTTCTAAAATATTTTTTAAAATAACTTAAATTATCTTTTTAATTTTGATTTTACTGTTTATATGTGTCGGTGTATTTTTTTAAAAATTCAAATTTTAACCTTTATTTTACAAAAATTTCTCTTAAAATATTTTTGATTATTTTAATATTTTTTACCTATAAAATTTATCTAAAATCATGTTTAAAACTCTCAACCATCCTTTATGTTGTCAAAATTAAATCGTAAAGTTTTAATATTGCTCAATAATTTTCTTAAATTCATAAAGTTAAATCAAATAAAATTCCTTCATAAAGTTGGTGTCAAAGTCATAAAAAATCAAATAAAAATTTATAAAATATAAAATATGAAATATTTAAAACTATTAAATATTTCAATCATAAATCTTTTAATAACTAAAAAGTTATTTGTTTATTTAAATAAATTAAATTATAAAGATTTCAGTGATGATTTACATTTTGATTTCTTATCTTACGATTTTATGTGATAAAATTAATTGACAGCTACTTTCATCATGACGAAGAGTAGACTGTTTACATATATAGAAAAATTCCAAAGAGTCGTTAGAAAATACATGTATTATATGAAGTTAGAGAACATTGTTAAGGAACATGAAAATACTAAATTAAGGGAACGATACCATAAAAAGTTAAAGTATTGTAAAAGAATTTGAGCTGTAATGATTCTACTTAACAATGCCTAACTATATACAACATAGGTTTCGTGTAGAATTAAATCTATATCAAAGAGAGTTGATATTTTTAGAATTTATTTTTTGATGACCAATATAAAACAAATAAATGAGGGTCTTGATGTTTTAAGCCAAGCATGAAGACAAACAAACATCTTAAACGATGAATACAAAGTATAAATCTAATTTTGAGTTTAAATATAATTCTCGAAAAATATAATCGAGAATATGAATACATTAAAGCAGAAGAGAATAAAGTAAAAGTATAAAGTTGCAAACAAATGATAAAAGATACCTAATAAAATGCTCAAATATATTGGGATAAATATAAAAAATACAAATGGATAAATAAATAAAAATATTGAAGAATTAAATACAAGAATGAATAAAATACTTGAATTACTATATGTTCTAAGTCAAGAACTTAAAGAATTAGAAACAGAAGTTCAAATTTTAAAGATTTGTAATTCAAATATTGAAGATTTAATAATAAATACTTGTCTAATGAAAAATAAATTCGATAAGAAAATAAAAGAAAGAGAAATTATAATTAAGCCTATAAAAATCATTAAAGAAACTATACATCCAAATTCCTTTAACGCATATATATTGAATGTTGAATTACCTAAAATAATAGTTGAGGAAGAAGCACTTAAAAAGAAAAATAAAGGTAAAGATATAGCTACATTATATAATCCACCTAAAAAAACAAAATTATGAATCTGATAAAAATGAATGAAATTAATGAATTAATAGATCAATTTGAAAAAATAAATCTTTCTGAAATAGAGAAATATGAAGTATTAGTAAACACAAACAATACAACTAGAGGCCCAGGGAGCACAATAAAATCAGAAAATATGGATTTAGATGAATAAGATATGATGCATATTCCTAAATATAAAAGGCAATATTATGATCATATAAAGAAAGATAAACATCACAAATAATTAGATAAATTCATTCCAGATAATAATTATAGCGAATCTATAAATCATGAGGGTTCTAAATTAAACATAAATTGCAAAGAAGACACTAAAAAGACCATAATTTCATGAACAAATACTATGAAAGTTTTCTTTTTATGTAATGCTGATGATACTTGGACTTCAAATAGACAAATTGATTATTTAATCGCTACCTTTGATGGAATTATTTTCAATTGGTTGAAAGGATTAACTGAAAATACTAAAGTTTTAATAAAAAGAAATGTACAAACTAAATTAATAGATAATACAGAAAAATGAATTGAAATTTTAGTTGCCTGTCTTTCTAGTGAATTTTTAAGAGAAAGTTGGCAAAAACCAGATAAAGAAAGTTCTAAAGAAAAACAAAAAGTAAGAACTAATTTAATAAACCTTAGAATTTGCGGTATGAAGAATTTAAAACAATGTACATGTGAATTTAAAGAATATTATTATATACAATACTATAGTAATGAAGATCATAGTATATATCTCAATATATACTTTTAAAAACTTCCACAATCTTGAAATAAATATATAATGAATAAATGGAAGAAAGAAAATAAAGATTCAAGCTCAACTCTAGGAAGAAGGATTAGTTTCTTTTTTTCTGAATTAAGTAAATTGTGTAAATTTCAAGATTAATATAGAATAACTAAAAGATTTTCACATTTATATTGTAATGAATTTAAAGTTCCCAGTCAATGGGAATGCAATAAAGAAAGATTTTATAAAAAGAAAAGAAAGTTTCATAAAAAGAAGTATAAAAAATTCAATAATTTTCAAAAGAAAAGTATAAAATTAAAAAGAAGATATTTTAAAAAGAAATTCTAACTATAAAAGAAATAAAAACCTTTCACAATGTCAATGTTGGAATTGTAGAGAGATTGGACATAAATCACCAAAGTATTAAAAACCTAAAAAGATTTACAGTATTGAAACCGAATTCATAGAACTTCAAGATGAATGATCTGAAATTTCAGATATAGAGAATTATGTAGATAAAGAAATATACATTGAAGAAGAAGAATGTTTCAATAATTCTGAGAATGAATAAAGATATAATAAAAACTGTAAATTGAGATAAAGAAATAGAAGTTTATGAAGGATTAGAAGGTTATGCTCAAAAAATAACCTATAACCAAGAAACTCTAGAAAAAATAAAAGGATTAAAACATGATGCATCTAATCCGACTAAAAACCTTTTTAAAGTTTTTGGTAGTTTAATAAAAAGAGAAAAGATAAATATATATGACTATTATGCTGTTGAAAGACCCATAAATGTTGAACATACTAAAGGACAAATTAGATTAAATTTACTTACTAAATCCTCAATAAATCAAGTTTTAAACAAAATAAAAAATAAAGATGTTAGAAAGAATATAAAATATTTTATCTTAGCAAAATTTAAATCGTAATTAAAGCTTTATTTAGAGATGGAATATATAGTCCTATGGTTATTTCACTACATGACTAAAGGTTTAAAGACGCTAAAAATAGTCATTTAGGAACTGTTGAAGGAAATTTAATATACTCACAATTTCGTTTTGATTGTTATCCTAAATATAGTGTTGATATAAATGATTCTTTGAGTTTACACTTTCAACTCTTTGAGTTTACACTTTCAACTCTTAAAACTAAGAGATAAAAGTCAGGCATTACTTTTTACTATAAAGCAATATATGCTTTTTCAAATAGTAATTACGGTAAAATATATCAAGATAAACTATATATAGAAATTGATGATGAATGTCGCAATATAACGATAATAAAGTTACCAATGATAGAGAAAATTGAAGACATAAAAGCTTATGAAGTAAAAATAGATAGAAAACCTATACTAGAATATGGATCTAGTAGTGGTTTAATTCCACAAATAGATTTTGGAGAAAATACAATATCAAGAAGAAGTGTTAGTAAGATACCTCTTACTAATGTAGAATTTATTAAACAAGAGATAACCAATACAGTGGTAATAAATGAAAAAAATTTTAATGGTCAAGAATATATTGAAGGCCCAAATAGATTAATTGATATAGTGGATAGTGATAATCACCTTGCAAAGCATAAAAATAAAAGATTAATTGCAAAGGTTGCTTCTACAATATTTCAATATCAAAACTTTGAGGGTCAATTAATAACTTGTGATCAAGAGATACATGTTTCAATAATCTTTAATGAATTAAGAATAATTGTACCTTGTTACATAGATAGTGATATGGTTGAAAACTATTACGATATAATTTTGGATAATAGTTTCTTTAATCAGTGTGAATATTATAAAATAGAGAAAAATAGTGTCAAACTACAAATAGAAAATATAAAATTCTTTTGTAAAAAAATGAAGGGAATTAATTTTTCTTTAAGTTTCTTTATACAGATAACAGTACAAAATACTAACATAACAACCAATGCCTTAATAGATAATGGTTCAGAAATAACTTTGTTTAAATCCTTTTCTATACTAAATGACAAGAGAATAGAAATATAAAGATAAAGGGTGTTTCTGATCAAGCCGAGCACATTAATAAAAATGTAGATAAAGTAAATGTTATATTAGGAAGTAAAATTGTTATAATAAATACTATTTATGAATATAACTCTCTTGAAACTAATATACTGTTAGGAAATAATTTCCTACAATAATTTCAGTTTTATTCACAGAATTTATATTCTATAATACTAAAAACTAAATGTAATCATTATCTAAAATTACTAAGAATAAATGAACCATTTAGAGTTTAGCCAGCGAAGCTTGGTGGATCGTATGATAAAATTTCAATAAAAATACATAATATAACAATAAAAAGGATAATTCTTGAAGATGTAATAAAATAGATAAAAGAAAATTATAATGATTATACTCTGGCTTTTTATAAGGAGTCACATTTAAAAGCAAAAATAGAGTTAACTGAAAATATAATTATAAAACAAAGACCTATGTTATATACTAAAAAGGATAGAAAAGAATTTGATAAATAAATAAATGATTTATTACATAAAAATTCACCTTTAATTAGAAGGAGTAATAGTCCTTGTAGAAGCCCAGCTTTCACGATTGAAAATGAAGCTGAGAAAAAGTGTGGAAAACCTAAAATGGTAATAAATTATAAAAGACTAAATCATTTTACTAGGTCTGTGAATTTGTGAATAAAACTTCAATCCTATATATCTAAGAAAATCTGTGAATTTCTTGATAAATTGAAAAACAGAAATCAAATTGAAAAATTCCTTAGTTATTTCAATTATGCTGAGGGATTCATAATAAATCTTGCTAAAAAGAAGCATGAAGAACAAAAATTGCTTCAAAAAAATAATACTATTGGATGAAGCAATGAACATACAGAAATTGTTAAAAATCTAAAGGAAGAATGTAAAACATTTTCTGAATTAAAACTTTTAGATGAAATGGTAAATTGATAATACAGACAGATGCTTCAGATCTTTATTGGGCAACACTACTTAAAATCGATCTCAATGAGATATGCAGGTATACGAGTGGTACTTTCAGTCAAGTTGAGGTCAACTATACAACCCATGAGAAAGAGAACTTTTAGCCATCATAAAAGGGATTCAAAAATTCTCTCTCTTTCTATATCAAAGACCTTTCAAAATTCAAACCGATAATACCCAGATACAATCTTTGGTTTTCAATAAGTTACCAAATACTCTCCAATACAGAAGGCTACATAGATGACAAGTTTTCCTATCCTTTTATAGTTTCAAAATAGAGTACATAAAAGGTTTGGAAAATTTTCTAGCCGATTTTATTTCTAGAAATACCGAGTTTGGAAAAGAATGAGTTCTCCAACTCTAAAATGGATGAAATGGGTGTGCATTTTCCTTTAAATGCAAATAGACTGATTGTATGGACTATACATATAGCTAGTCCATTGTCTGATGATTGGAGGTAAAGACTCTTCAAATCCATTGATCGGTGATAATTTCCCAAAAATTGTGTTGATGATACAGATCATCCTACGAATTCTTGTTTTTCTGCAGGAATAAATTCATAAAGAAAGATGGATCTTGATAAAGAGGTAAATGAGCTAAAGAATGAGATTGTTGATATTGTCTTGGTTTGTCAAGACATTGTTGATGGTCATAAAACTCTTAAAGATTTGATTGAATTAAATTTTAAAATAGTATTAGAAATTTCTCAAGAAGGACTAAATAGAGCCCTTTATATTCAAGATAGATTAAATTTTTTCCTTGATTCCAAAAATAAAGAAAAGGAAAAAATGAGTGATTATAAAAAAGAGAGTAATAAAAAAGAAAGCAATAAAGGAAAAGATAAAGCAGAGTCTTCTGGAGTTCAAGCTAAACCCTTATCTGATAAAGATTTCATTGACTCCATGAAAAATAAAGGCAAGACATCAAAATCTCATGACGAATTAGAGGTTATTGAAGTTAAAATTTCTAAAGTAAGAGTTCCAATGATGAAGAGTTTGTTCCCTCAAATAAATGGGAAAAAGAGTATAAAGAGTTGTAGAAGAAGCTTATAAATAGGTGAATTCTAGGACATTATTCTATTCTAAAGGATATAGTGATCATTCAAGAATCACAACCATGTTTGGAGTTGATCTGCATAAAGTTTTTCAACTTTCAAACTATGGATTTCTAGATCTACTCTATGTTGGTGAAGATTTTCATGAAATTTCAGAATTTGATGACCGCCTTAAAATCACAGAATGAAGAGCTATGGGCATTAAAGCTATTCAATCCATTGTTGAGTCTCTTTGGGAGCGTCAATATGAAACACTTATGCAGGCTAACAATTGAATTTTATTAAGGAAGAGAGGACAAATTAAATCTCTACTCCTAAAGGAATTCCTTAATAAATTCATCATACATGAATTTGTCTGCACAGAGGCTACAAGAAAAAATGCTTACAGAATGATTGGGTATTGTAAATCATGATGTAAGCGCTTATGATAGCACAAGGAGTGACGGATGCCATGACGTCATTACCACTAAAAAATTGTGGCAGACAGCTGTGGGAGACAGCTTTTGACGCGTGAAGATAAAGAGATAAAGCTGACAACGTGTGAAGATAAAACAACATGTTTCCAGCACATAAAAATTAGGACATCGGATTTGTAATAAAATTTTGAAATCCAAATAGTTCTTTTGTAACTCTATAAACTGTGCTAGGATTTTCATTTCTAGATCGTCAGGAAAAAACTTCAATCGAAAGCTAGCATCGAAAAAATTGAGAGCGAAAAAATCCAAGCAAGAAAAAACCAATTTATTTTTATAAATTTCGAGTGTTTGAGATTTTAATATAAGAATCTTTTATTCTTATATTTATCCTTATTTCCAAAATTCTCCAATCTTATAAAGGTCGTACCGATTGTACCGTTTGAGACAATAGCCGTTTGGAACCGTATGTCCGGTGAAGCTAAGAGGGCATTTGGGCGAACACCAGTCAGGCTTGTCAAGGTGAAAGAAGACGAGTCTTTAGGAGGATTAAAGAATTGAAGAACTAAAGGAGGTAATATATCTTTAAAAGATTTAAATATTAAGATTTCTCTACTTGATTTAGAGTACTTCATTACTAATTATGATTTTGAGAACATGTTTTACTGTTTTGTGCATATAAAATTAGTAAGGATTTTGATATCATAAAGAATCAATTTAAAAGAAGAAATAATTATAAACATAGAATAGCTATTTTAAAAGCACTTGAGAAGTTACCTGAAGACCTAAAAATACTTATTACAGTATATAATAATAAAGAAGACTATGTTTTTGATTATATCAATAAAAGTATTAATAAAGATTTTCGTGATAACTGCGTTAAAGAACTAAACCACATAGAAGATGATATTCAAGCACTTTGGGAAATGAAAATGATAATAGAAAATTATACTCTAATAACTGTTAAAAATTGAGAAAGAGTAAACTTAATAAAATTCATATATCATGAAATGTGGGATATACCTTCCTTTTTCTAAATAAAAGGTATTCAATCTTAAACAAACCTAAAGTTTTTGGACAATAAAACAAATAAACAAACTTTAAATAATGAAATTACTATTCAAATAGTGAAATCAGTATTCGAAAAGGTATTTTCAATATAGATTTTTGATATTAGGTTAATTTAAAAATTCTTTTGGATATTGACTATGTAACGACCCAGTAAACCACATTATTTTAAATTTGGAATTATGAAATATTTTACTATTTTATGAGTAAATCCTTTTATTTTAAACAAATGTGCATTGCATTACATGCATTTATTAAAAATGTAACTTGTTCTTAGTGAAATTGAAACCTACGAATTTCTCCTTAATTTTTTTTCGAAAACTACCCACAAACCTAAACTGTCGATTTTAATTTTCTTATTGGTACAACTGTTTCTATATCATGAAATTTAAGTTTCATTTTCCTCCCTAAATTCGAAATTAATAGTAAAAATTATTTTAGAAACTATACATTTACTAGAATTAATTATTTACTTCACAATTTTAACATTTTTGAAATAGTATTATCAAAATATATGGAAAAATCCGAAAATAACTATAAATATAATATATATAATTAGTTAAATATGTCTTCTATTAGTTTAATTACCTAATTATGTCATTTTCATGTAAAATGTGGTAAAAAGGAAGACTACATGTAAAATTTATCTCTTAGTATTTCAACTACCAAAATGTGTATTAATCTTTACCATTCATATATAATTGTATATTTGGCTATCTCTCCTACTATTATATATATATATATATATATATTTAGGAAAAATAATTTCCTAAAATCTTTAAGCTTCTTAAATTAATTTTCTTATTTATAAGAATTTATAAATTTACTTTCTTTACAAATAATATTTGTTTCAAAATTATATTTTTTCCCTTGATAATTAATAATTACATATCCTAGACTATTATGACTTGGGAAAAAAATATATTTTTTAAAATTAGAATTTAATTTTCTTAATTTTCGAATTTTGCTCAAATTAAAGCATAAATTTCCAATAAAATTATAAACTTCCAAATAAAAATATAAATTTTTAATTTTTAATTACCATAATATATTTCCTAAAATTATAAGTGTAAATTTCGAATTTTAACAAACTAAAACCTGAGTTTCGGATTTTAATTAAAGGAAAATTGTAAATGCAAGATATTAATCTATTTCATGATATTTTACAAGAAAAATCTTCTCTAAAATACCATAAATAAATATTGTTGCGTGGCTCACATTTACTTAACCTATGAATCATATCATAGCATGTACGCCCAAGCCTAATTAGTCTTCCACATGGAAGAATTAATTTAATGTATTAATCTAGGTGGAAAAATTGTAATTATGAAGAAAATGACTTAATAATAAAATAATTGCTTTCTTCTTCTTCATCCTATAAACAAGACCAAAAGATCCTTTTTTTTCCTCATTTTCAACCGGCCACTCCACACACCCTCACACTTTCTTTGTTTTCTTCCAAAACCCACTAATTTCCTATCTTCCCAACACTACACTACACTATATCCTCAAAACAAAAGAAAAGAACAAAGGTATAAACCTTACTTAATCATATAAGTAGAGGTTTTTCTTGTCTCTTGAAGGAGGTTACATGAAGTCATGAAATTAGTTTCACTACTTTGTGCATTCTTAGTTAGAATTATGTACTAGAATATGGTCTTGCAAATATTATTTCATTTTATGAAATATTATATGATCATTATGTGCCTAGATGTTCATGAAAATTTACTCTATTACAAGTTTAGGGTAATATAGTATATTTGACATTATGTTCATCTTATTTGAAAATTTTAATATGTTTCTATGAAAAGTGTTAGTTTGACAAAATATATGATTTCTTGCAAATACATGATTTAAAGTTACATAATATATTTATATTGTATTCTCTATAAATATATATGGGCCAAATAAACCCTTTTATGTTTGTATATATCTATATATCATATATATACGTATCATATATACATAGTACATATATAGGTATATAAATAATTATATTTATATAGTTGATAAATAGACACATAGTACTTTTATATATATATATATATATCTACATAATCATGATTAAGAAGATGATAATATAGATTAGCGAAATAGGTGTATATATAAATAGTATACTTATGCCTATATAAGACGTGTATATATATATATATATTTATGTTTCATTATATTGACATATGTATGTATGTTGCCGTGTACATATATATATATATATACATATTGTGACGACCTGGTACTCCTTAATATTTAAATAATTGTTTTAAAATCTTTTGCTTCTTGGAAATGTTATTATTACTTGTTGTTTTCAAATTTTAGTCCGCTTTTGAGATTAACTTACAATTTGAACGGTAAAGTGTAATTTTCAAATTTCGATTACTATTCTTGAAAAATCCATCTATTAAATACTTATGACTTTTCAAAAATAATATAAATAAGTATTATAGACTTTTATGCATGGAGAAAATGTAATTTTTTACATGATTTTCCAAATTTTAGGCGAATTTGACATTCGAACACAATTTTCGAAATTCTATGTCCTACAGTGAAATTTTCGAAAATATAACTAAAATATTTTTAATTTCTGGGAAATATAAATATAATTTCAGATTTATAAATATTAAATTTCATAATTTTAAAATTTTTCTAAATTAATTATGAATTTTCAGATTTTATGCCCTAAAACCCTAATTTTCGGTTTTTACAAAAATAAATAAATGCAAATTCGAATTTTTAATTAAATAAAGATATGATTTTAGATTTTAAAAGATTAGGGCAATACAAATCAGATTTTATTTGATTTTGTGTTACTATTTTATTAAAATATCTTACAAGATATTTTTCTAAGATGATTCTTCAACTTGTACACTTGCATGGTTCTTGTTAAATCTTGTAACAATATTTCTAGAAAATATGCACTTGCGTGGCTCATATTTACTTAGGGGATGATTCATACAATGTAGGGCACACTTAAGCATATTTAGGGTGCCCCTTAAGTCCATGAGTTGGATTATTTCATTAATTACCCAACCAAGGTGTGAAAATTGCATTAAATAAAAATTGACCTTAATATTAAATAAATCTATTTCACATGCTCAACACTATAAATAGGGGAGGCATGTTTTCATTTTTTTCACACACACAACACAAATCCCGCCTATAACCTACACACCCCCAAAATCTTGCACTTTCAATATATATATCACACTATATCATTAGCATATCTTCCTATATACATATATATACAATTACCCCTCTTTCTAAACATATATATAAACATATTAACCTTTCTATATATCTATATATATACACACTACTATACTTATAAAGAAGATGATATCCTTTTGAAAGGTAGGAGTATTATTTAACTTCATGAGTAAAATAGGAATTTAAGTACCTTATAAGTCTTAGATATTTTATGCTTTCATTTCCATTATAGTATTATGTGAAATTATGTGTCTACGTGCACCTATTCAAACACACACGCACCTTATGGGGTTGAATGATATTTCTACTCAACCGTCGCGTTGATTCTTCTTTACATGACTATTTTTAGACAGAAATGAGATAGCGTATCAGAGTGGCGCAGCAGAAGCATTTCGAAGCCATTTACGCAATAAAGTTATTTTGTATTCCTTTTGAAAATTGTAACTTTTGTATTTTGTACAAATTTTATACGAAAATTATTATTTAATTTTAATAAAATATGAAGGGTATTTTTCCGGGTCGTGACACATATTATTATGTTTTGATTATATTTTAGTTTAAATTTGGTATTTGATATTATGTATATATCTATATTAAATAGTTTATGAGATATTATTTTCTATTACGAGATATTATTTTCTATTACTTTATTTCATATTGATAATATCATTTTCTAAGATGTTGGAATCATATGTTGAAATATGGAAGTAAGACTTCCAAGACTATGCTATGTGCACAAATTGTGATTATGAAACGGGCCCGAAATATATCGGAGTGGTTTGGGTGAGTTCCGCCGGGACATACCAATAGGGTAGCCGGCTGTAAGAGTTCTCACTCCCTCCATCTCCTAATCCCCCTTATGTAGACGGAGTGATCTATATAAGAGAGTGGGTCGTAGGAAAAATTTGGCGTAACACCCGGGGTATGACCATTGGAGGATAAGGCAGGCCAAAGGAATGTGTTGGTTGTTATTTCGGCCGGGGGAGTCATAAGGGTCACTATTAGGTGACGAGAAAGGTTTGAAATGAAAACCTACGTTTTTATGTGTAAAGTAACCATATGTGCCTATGTGCAAATCACACACGAGCACCTTATGTGCTTAAGTGATGTTTCTACTCAACTGTATGTTGATCGTGTTCATATGATATTTTTTAGATGAGCCCGATACTAGCTTAAATAAAGGCGAGGAGGAAGAACTCTTTGAAGCCTTTTATTAGAAAGAGAGTGACGAAATTTCACTGCGTACTTATTATTTTGTAATTGTCGACTTTATGTATGTTGTGAACGTACCTTTGTGTTCGACGTTTTGAACTGGTTGTATTATCTTGACATTTTGTTATATATTTAAGCATGTTTTCTATTACTGGCTTTTGAATGTAAATTTTTAACAAACTTGATTACCGGGATCGTTATAGACTGCATTTTGAAAAAGTAATTAGGAGGAAAGTTTTTGTAATTTAACCTATTTTCATAAAACCATATTCAAAATACCCTACTTTATAAATTTATTTTCTTTTTACCCCTTTTGAATAGTGATTTCACTATTTGAAAAATAATTTCACTATTTAAAATTTATTTATTTGATTTATTGCCCAAAACCTTTAGGTTTGTTTAAGGTTTGATACCTTTTTATTTAGAAAAAGAAAGGTAGATTCAATGTTTCATAATATATGAATTTTATTAAATTTACTCTTTCTTGATTTTTAACAGTTACTAGAATATAATTTTCAATTGTCATTTCCATTTCCCAAAGTGCTTGAATATCTTCTTCTATGTAGTTTAGTTCTTCAATGTATTTAACAATAAATTCTTTATTAATACTTTTATTGATATAATAAAAAACGTAGTCTTCTTTATTATTATATGTTGCAATAAGAATCCTTAGATTTTCAAGTAAATTTCTCTAGTGCTTTTAAAATTGTTATTTTATGTTTATAATTGTTTCTTCTTTTAAATTGATTCTTTATGATATCGAAATCCTTACCGATTTTAAATGCATAAAATAGTAAAAATTGTTCAAAAAATCGTGCTTAGTAATAAAGTACTCTATGACCATAAATTTTCATAAATCAATCAGAGAAATCTTAATATATAAATCTTTTAAAAATATATTACCTCCTTTAGATCTTCAATTCTTTAATCCTCCTACGGACTCATCTTTTTTCACTTTGACAAGCCTGACTGGTGTTTGCCCAAACACCCTCCTAGCTTCACGGGACTTACAGTTCCAAACGGCTACTGTCTCAAATGATGCAATCACTACGACCTTCGTAAGATTGGAGAATTTTGAAAAATAAGGAAAAATATAGTGTTAAAAGATTCTTATATTAAAATTTCAAACACTCAAAATTTATGAAAATAAAATGGCTTTATTTCCTTCGAAGGAGATTTATTAAAGCATCCTTTAGAAAAGGTTTACAAAGATTTATCTTGTCACGACCCGAAAATATACCCTTAATATTTTATTACCATAAATAATTTGCATAAAAATTTGTACAAAATATGAGAGTTACAATAAAAAAAAAAAGGAAAAATTACATCCACCTCCCCTGAGGTTTGGCGAAATTACATTTTAACCCACGGTTTTTTATAAATTACAAAAACCCCCCTAAGGTTTATTCCGTCTAACAATTTACCCCAGCCGTTTATGACCGTTAGGGTTCCGTTATTTTTTGTACGTAAAGTTCCGATAGTACCCTTGACGGGTTTTTTTGTCATATATATAAAATATTTGGGGTTGTATGTTATGTATTACATCTTTGTGGGGCTAAAAGTAATAATATTGAAAATATTGCTCCATTTTCTGACAAGTTTTTCGGTGAACTTGAATCGGGTCTTCAACTTTTTGATGTGGAAAACACATTGGTGAGGTTAATTTTGGGCTAGAGTCGGTTTTATATATTTTTCGTTTATCACTTTTAATTATTACATATCACATGGGGTTATTGTAATATACACAAAAAAATGTGGGTTAAATTGTAATTTCTCGAAACCTCAAGGGAGGTAGATGTAATTTGCCCTATTTAATATCAGCAAAAATAAAGGGCAAAACGGACTTTTTACACTTTTCGTCCATTACTTGTAATTATTACAAACCTCAGGGGGGTTTTTGTAATTTACAAAAAATCGTGGGTTAAAATGTAATTTCGCCAAACCTCAGGGGAGGTAGATGTAATTCTCCCAAAAAATAATGCAAAAGTAACTATAAGAGCATCGTAATGCCCGGTGGTCTTCAGTTGCGCACTCTAATATAATATCTTTGCCTAAAAGAATATTTACAAAATGTGCCAACACGATGGTTGAGTAGAACTTTTACTCAATCACATAAGGTGCAAGTGTGTGAAAATTACACATAGACATGTAAAATCACATAATACTTCCTGTTCGTCACATATAATGGCGTAATGCCTTATAACTCCCACCACGATCAAATAATCAATAATCCAACCGAGTCGCTCCGTGATTCCATCAATCCCAATCGAGTCACACCAGTGATCATAACCCGGGTATATGCCGAAGCCTACGACCCACTCTCATATGGAACACTATCCATATGAGGAGGGATTAGGAGATGGAGGGTTGGAACACTTACTAACGGCATCTCCAATAGAATGTCCCGGCGGAACTCAGCCACAACCATTCCGAAAATATTTCGGGTCCAACACATATTTGATAAATAACTTTCTCATAACACATAAATCTTATCAAAGCATAAATAAACATATAATGTTCATGCATATACCTTTATGAAAGCATAGTAGCATGAAAATAATTATCATGATATTAACATGTATAACAAATAATTTGAGGCATAAAATCTTAAAAAATGTGAACACAGACAATTACTTGGTATTTTACCATTATTTGGTAAACCCAAGTTAAAGCCTTGTTTATGAAAATAATGTAGGACTATTTTGTCTAAACTACTTATGAGAAAGGTAATAATTCTACCTTTTCAAATATTTTTAGAGGAAAAGAGAGTATATAGAAGGCTTTTTAGGTATACGTGTAGGTAAAAAGAAAGGTTTATATATATATGGGAAGGAGATGTTCGATAAAATATAGTATATTTTGTGTGTTTAGAGTATGGTGAGTGTGTGGTGTGTGTTTTAGGCGGGATTTGTGTGTTGTGTGGATGTGATAAAATGTGAGCAACCCCTCCCCCATTTATAATGTTGTGATCAAGACACAAAAATTATTATACAATACAGCCTTTTTTCATAATTGATGCATGATCTAACTAGGATATTTTCATTAAATGCAATCATCTTATTCACTAACCTAATGGTGTTGAAGTGTTGGCTTAAATGATGATTCAAACCCTAAACTCATAAGAATGCTCTAAGTATAAGATTTGCTAGATTTACCAAATAAATGTGGGAAGATATTTTAATAAAATATTAAGACAAAATCAAATAAAATCAAATAAAATCTGATTTTTATTGTCCTAATCCTATAAAATGTGAAGTCATATCTTTATTTGATTAAAAATTCGAATTTGTATTTATTTATTTTTGTAATAACCGAAAATTAGGGTTTTAGGTCATAAAATTCGAAAATTCATAATTAAACCCTTATCTGATAAAGATTTCTTTGACTCCATAAAAAATAAAGGCAAGGCTTCAGAATCTCATGATGAATTAGAGGCTACTGAAGTTAAAATTTCTAAACCAGGAAGCTTCAATAGCGGGAGTTCCACTGATGAAGAGTTTATTCCCTCAAATAAATGCGAAAGGGAGAATAAAGAAGTGGCAGAAGAAGCTTATAAATAGGAGAATTTTAGGACACTATTTTATTCAAAAGGAAGTAGTGTTCATCCCAGAATCACAGTCATGTTTAGAGCTAATCCGCATAAAGTTTTTCAGCTAGCAAACTATAGTTTTCTAGATCTACTTTATGTTGGTAAAGATCCTTATGAGATAGCTACATTTGATAACCTATTTAAATCTCAGGTTAATAAAGTTGCTGAAAACCGTAAAGTCGTACTCAAGTTCTACTCTATAGCCCCAGAACTTGAGATGCGAATCTGGCATGAAGTTAAACACATGATCACCATAGATGTCATAACCACAAACTTAAAAATTGAAATCGGTATAAAGAATTTTCGATCTTTTAAGTTTACTAAATATTGGATGATAGAACACAGAGCTATGAGAGTAAAAGCTATACAATCATTGGTGAAGTCGCTATAGGAGCAACAATATGAAACCCTTATATAGAAGGCTAACTGGACTTTGCTAAGGAAGGGAGGACAAATAAGATCTCCATTGCTAAAAGAATTCATAAATAAATTCATAACTCATGAATTCTTTTGCACAAAGACTACAAGGAAGAAGGCTTGTAAAATGATTGGTTGTTGTCCATCATGATGTAAGCACTTACAACAGCACAAGGAGTGACGACTGCCATGACGTCATTACTCACTATAGCATTATGGAAGACAACTTTTGACGCGTGAAGATAAAAAGATAAAGCTAACAATGGGTGAAGGGATAAAGACAACCTGATTCCAGCACATAGAGATTAGGACATCGGATGTGTAATAAAATTTTGAAGTCCAAATAATTCTTTTGTAAATAAATTATGCTTGGATTTTCATTTCTAGGGCATCAAAAAATTGAGAGTTAGAAGCGAAAAAATCCACGCAAGAAAAAATCATAAAAACCAGCCTTAGATATGTGACAACCCGGTAATCCGTATTATTTAAATAAATAAAACCTTATGTTTCTTGAAAATGTCCTTATTACTTGTTGTTTTCGAATTTTAGTCTGATTTTGAGAGTAATTTACAATTTGAATGGTAAAGTACTAAATTTCGAATTTTGATTACCATTCTTGAAAATTCTTCTATTAAATACTTATGAGTTTTCAAAAATACTATAAATAAGTATTCTAGAATTCTATGTATGGAGAAGATGCAATTTTGAATAAATTACATAATTTTACAAATTTTAGAGGAATTTGACATTCCAACACATTTTTAGAAATTCTGTCCTAAAGTGCAATTTTTGAAAATTTATACGTTAAATTTATATTCCTGCAGAAAAAACAAGAATTTATAAGATGATCTGTATCATCAACACAATTTTTGGGAAATTGTCACCCATCAACAGATTTGAGAAGTCTTTACCACCTACTGTTAGACAGTGGACTAGCTATATGTATAGTGCATACAATCACTTTTTTTGTATTTAGAGGGAAATGCACACCCATCACATATATTTTACAGTTGGAGAACTCATTCTTTTTCAAACTCTGTATTTCTGGAAATGAATCGGCTAGGAAACCAAAGACTATATTTAGGTATTATCGGTTTGAACTTTGAAAGGTCTTTGATATAGAAAGAGAGAGAATTTTTGAATTCTTTTTATGATGGCTAGAAGTTCTTTCTCATGAGTTGTATGGTTAACCTCAAATTGACCAAAAGTACCACTCGTATACCTGCATATCTCATGAGATCGGTTTAAAGTAGTGCTGTCCAATAGAGATCTGAAGCATCCGTCTGTATTATCAATTTATCTTTTTCATCTGAAAGTTTTAATTCAGGCAATGTTTTACATTCTTCCTTTAGGTTTCTAACACTTTTTGTATGTTGAGTACTCCATCCTTTAGTTTTATTTTTTCAAATCAATTTTTGTATTTCATGCTTCTTTTTAGCAAGATTTAATATAAATCCCTCAACATAATTTAAACAACCAAGGAATTTTTCAAGATTTCTGTTTTCCAATTTATCAGGAAATTCACAGATGTTCTTAAGTATATGGGGTTGAAGTTTTATTCCTTTTTTATTTATGCTTAACCGGAGAAATTCTATTTCTTCTTTACAAATTATAGCCTTCCTTACGGATAAGACTATACCATTATCTTTACAAGCTTTAGCAAATTGGAGTAGGTGAGTTTTATGTTCTTCTAAAATATTAGAAGCAATTAAAACGTCATCAACATAAACGACTAGAAAGTCTTTATATTTATTAAAGATTTTATCCATTCTGTTTTGATATATAGAAGGCGCATTCTTTAATCCAAATGACATAACTAACCATTCGAACTGTCTTTGAGGAGAACTAAATGTTGTATATTGTATACTTTTAGGTTCCATTTTTATTTGCCAATACCCTGAAGTACAATCAAATTTAAAATAATATTTCTTTCTTTTAACCAAGTTTATTAAAACTTCTTTATTAGGGAAATAATAACTATCTGACCTAGTGAAATGATTTAGTCTTTTATAATTTATTACCATCCTAGGTTTTCCACGCTTTTTCTCAGCTTCATTTTCAACCATGAAGGTGGGCTACTAAAAGGACTATGACTCCTTTTAATTAAAGGTGGTTTTTTTATGTAATAATTCATTTATTTGTTTATCAAACTTTTTTCTATTCTTTTCAGTGTATAACATAGGTTTTTCCTTTATAACAATATTTTCAGTTAACTCTATTTTTGCCTTTAAATTTGAATCCTTATAAAAAGCCAGAGGATGACAATTATAATTTTCTTTTATCTGTTTTATTACATCTTCAAGAGTTATCCTTTTTATTGTTATATTGCATATTTTGATTGGAATTTTGTCATACAATCCACCAAGTTTCGCTAGTTGAATTCTGAATGGTTCATTTATTCTTGGTAATTTTAGGTAATGATTATATTTAGTTTTTAGTATTACAGAGTACAAATTCTGTGAATAAAACTGAAATTGTTGAAAGAAATCATTTCCTAACAACATATCAGTTTCAATAGAGTTATATTCATAAATAATATTTGTTATAACAATTTTACTTCCTAATATAATATTTACTTTATCTGCCTTTTTATTAATGTGTTTGGCTTGACCCATGACACCCTTTATCTTTATATTTTTCATTCTCTTGCCATTTTGTATAGAGAAAGGATTTAAACAAGGTTGTTTTTGAACCTTTATCTATTAAGACACAGGTTGTTATATTAATATCTTGTATTGTTATCTGTACAAAGATACTCAAAGGAAAATTAATTTCCTTTATATTTTTTACAAAAGATTTTTATATTTCCTATTTATAATGTGAAACCATGTTTCTCTATTTTGTAATAATCACACTGATTTAAGAAACTATTATCCAAAATTATATAGTAATAGTATCCAGCCATATCACTATCTATGTAACAAGGTACAATTATCCTTAATTCATTAAAGATTATTGAAGCTTGTACCTCTTGGTCACAAGTTATTAATTGACCCTCAAAGTTTTTGTATTAAAATATTGTAGAAGCAACTTTGGCAATCAATTCTTTATTTTTATGTTTTGTAAGGTGATTACCAGTAGCTGGACCTTCAATATAATATGTTTAGTCCTTCAATATATTCTTGATGAGTAAAATATTTCGAATTTATTACCATGGTATTAGTTATATATCCTGTTTAAATTTTACTTTAGTAAGAGGTATCTTACTAACACTTCTTCTTGATATTGCATTTTCTCCAAAATCTATCTGTGGAATTAAATGTTTACACTGGATCCATATTCTAGTATTGGTTTTCTTTCAATTTTTATTTCATACTCTTTTATGTCTTTAATTTCTTCTATCATTAGTAACTTTATTGTTGTTATATTGCGACATTCATCATCAATTTCTATATAGGGTTTATCTTGATAGATTTTACTGTAATTTCTATTTGAGAAAGCATATATTGCTCTATAGTAAAAGGTAAATGCTTGACTTTTATCTCCTAGTTTTAAATCTTTTAAGAGTTGAAAGTGTATATTTAAAGTGTCATTTATGTTTTGATCATTTATGTCAACACTATATTTAGGATAACAATCAAAGCGATTGCGAGTAAAACAAATTTCCTTCGATCGTCCCCAGATGAGTATTTTTAGCGTATTTAAATCTTTGGTCATGTAGTGAAATAACCGTAGGAATGCCTATTCCATCTCTAAGCAAAGCTTTAACTAGGATTTGAATCCTGCCAAGATAAAAATATTTTATTTTTTTCTAACATCTTTATTTTTTATTTTGTTTAAAGCTTGATTTATTGAGGATTTAGTAAACAAATTTAGTCTAATTTTCCATTTTGTATGTTCTACATTTATTGGTCTTTCAACTGCATGATAGTCATATATATTTATCTTTTCTCTTTTTATTATTCTACTAAACACTTTAAAAATGTTTGTAGTAGGATTAGATGCATCTAGTTTTAATCCTTTTATTTTTGCTAAAGTTTCTTGATCAAAGGTTATCCGTTGAGCATAAATTTTTGATCCTTCGTAAACTTCTATTTTTTTTTATCTGAATCTTCAATTCCTATTATTTCTTTATTCATTGGAATAATCTTCTTCTTCAATATATATTTGTTTATCTACATAATTTTCTATATCTGAAACTTTATATAATTCACCTTGAAGTTCTATGAATCGGCTTCAGTACTCCGAATCTTTTTAGGTTTTTTTACATTCTGGTAATTTATGTCCAATTTCTTCACAATTCCAACATTGGCATTGTGAAAGGTTTTTATTTCTTTTATAGTTAGGGTTTCTTTTAAAATATCTTCTTTTTGGTTTTATTATTTTTTTTGAAAATTATTATATGTTTTACACTTCTTTTTACGAAATCTTTTTTTCTTTTTATTAAATCTTTCTTCATTGCATCCCTATTAACTGGGAATCTCGAATTCATTATAGTATAAAGGTGAAACTTTTTTAGCTCTTCTATATAAATATTGAAATTGACATAATTTACTTAATTCAGAAAAAAGGAAACTAATCCTTCTTCCTAGAGTTGAACTTGAACCTTTATTTTCTTCTTTCCATTTGTTCATTATATATTTATTCTAAGGATGTGGAAGTTTTAAAAAGTAGATATTGAGATATATACTCTGATCTTCATTACTATAGTTGTCACGACCCGGAAAAATACCCTTCATATTTTATTAAAATATGTTGGACTGAAACGCGCAGCGGTAATATTTTCATAGTTGTATAAATAATTATTTTCACATATAATTTGTACAAAATACAAAAGTTACAATTTTCAAAAGAAATACAAAATAAATTTATTGCGTAAATGGCTTCGAAACGCTTCCGCTGCGCCACTCTGATCCGCTATCTCATTTCTTTCTAAAAAAAATATTGGAAAAGAGGAGTCAACGCGACGGTTGAGTAGAAATATCATTCAACCCCATAAGGTGCGTGTGTGTTTTAATAGGTGCACGTACACACATAATTTCACATATTACTATAATGAAAATGAAAGCATTAAACATCTAAGACTTACAAGATACTTAAATTCCTATCTTACTCATGAAGTTAAATAATACTCCTACCTTTCAAAGGGGTACCTTCTTCTTTATAAGTACAAAATGTAGAGTGTATATATAGATATATAGAAAGGCTAATATGTATAAATATGGGTTTAGAAAAGGCGTAACTATATATATATGTATATAGAAAGGTATACTAATGATATTGTGTGATATATACATTGAAAGTGCAAGATTTTGTGGGTGTGGGTCTTATAGGCGGGATTATTGTGTGTGTGGGAGAAGAATGAAGACAATGGCCCCTTTATATAGAGTTTAGGGTAAGAAATAGGATTTTTATAATATAAGGTCAATTTATAATAAATGCATAGAAGATAGGATAAGATATGATAAGATAAGATAAGATTATGATAAGATTTGGATAGGATAAGATAAGATAAGATAAGATAAGATAAGATAAGATAAGATAAGATTATGATAAGATTTGGATAGGATAAGATAAGATAAAATAAGATAAGATAGGATAGGATAAGATAGGATAGGATAAAGATAAGATAAGATAAGATAGGATAAGATTGGATAGGATAAGATAAGATAGGATAGGAATGACATTTGGATAAAGATGACATTTTGAATAGGGATAAGATTTTGGATAAGGATGATATTTAGATGAGGATGACATTTAGATAAGGATGATATTTGGATAAAGATATCCTTATTTGGATAAAGATGACATTTGGATAAGGATGATATTTGGATAAAGATAAGAATTTGGATAAGGATGACATTTTCATAACTTGGTTTTTATATAAAAATATCCAATCCTATTATATATATATATATAATTCAAAATTTGCATATATATAAGTATATATATTTTTGAAAATTTTGTATTTTATGATCAATAAATGAATAGGAAAGAAAATAATTTCAATTGTTGTAAGTATGCAAACATATGCATGTATCACAAAGTGCTCATTACAAGAAAGATTTCACATAATATAATGATCACATGAAATATAAAATCATATAAAATTGATTTTAAAATACTAGGAAGTACCAGGGCGTTACAATAGTATTGTGTAAAATAATATTCTTTAAATTCACATGTATATTGTCTTAGATTCTTTAGACTATAAATTCTAAGGTTTATTAAATTAGTTCTTGATTCTTCTTTTTCTTTAGAACTTTCTTTATCAGGTTCTTGCCAATTTTCTCCTAGAAATTCACTAGAGAGATAGGCAACCAAAATTTCAATTCCTTTATCTGTATTATCTATTAATTTAGTATGTACATTTCTTTTTATTAAAACTTTAGTGTTTTTAGTTAATCCCTGTCACCAATTGAAAACAATTCCATCAAAGGTAGCGATTAAATAATCTATTTGTCTATTTGAAGTCCATGTATCATCTGTGTTATATAAAAAGAAACCTTTCATAGTATTTGCTCGTAAAATTATGGTTTTTTTAGTGTCTCTTTGCAATTTATATTTAATTTAGAACCTCCATGATTTATAGGTTCGCTATAATTATTATCTGGAGTAAATTTATCAAAGTGTTTGTGATATTTATCTCTCTTTATATGATCATAATACTGTCTTTTATATTTAGGCATATGCATCATATTTGATTCGTCTAAATCCATATTTTTTGATTTTACTGTACCACTTGGGCCTCCAGTTGTATTATTTGTGGTTCCTAACACTTCATATTCCTCTATTTTAGAAAGATCTATTTTTTCAAATTGATCAATTAATTCATTAATTTCATTCATCTTTATCTATCCCAGATTCAGAATTTTGTTCTTTAGGTAGATAAGATGATATAGCGATATCTTTACCTTTATCATCTTTTTTAAGAGCTTCTTCTTAAGCTATGATTTTAGGTAATTCCATATTAATCATATATGCATCAAAGGAATTTGGATGTACAATTTTTCTATAACAGTTTTTAAGGGTTTAATTATAATTTCTCTTTCTTTAATTTTCTTATCAAATTTATTTTTCTTTAGACAAGTATCCTTTATTAAATCTCCAATGTTTGAATTACAAATCTTTAAGATTTGAACCTCTATTTTTAATTCTTTAAGTTCTTAACTTAGAACAAATAGTAATTCAAGTATTTTATTCATTCCTATATTTAATTCTTTAATATTTTTATTTATTTTATCCATTTGTATTTTTTATATCTATCTCAATGTATTTGAGCATTTTGTTAGGTATCTTTTATCTTTTGTTTGCAGCTTTGTATTTTTGCTTTATTCTCTTCTGCTTTAATGTGTTCATATTCTCGATTATATACTTCGAGAATTATATTTAAACTCAAAATTAGATTTATACTTTGTATCCATCATTTAAGATGTTTATTTGTCTTCATGCTTGACTAAACACATCAAGACCTTTATTTATTTGTTTTATTTTTGTATACAAATAACAAATTCTAAAAGAATTTATTCTATGATAAACTGAACCCCTTGATAAGATAAAATCCAGCTCTTTTTGATATTTATTTAATTTTGCTAGAAGCCTATGCTGTGTATAACTAGGCATTGCTAATTAGAATCATTATAGCTCGAATATTTTTACAACACTCTAACTTTCTATTGAAACATTTCTTTATTTTTGTATTGAATGGATAGAGTTCTTCTATAGTCTTGTTTTTCTCTAGCTTCAGATATCGCTTCTATTTTCTATCTATATATGGAAATCCTTTTGTGTATTGAAATAGTTGACTCTTCATGGTGAAGATAGCTGGTAATCAGTTTCATAACAAGAAAAATCGTAAGATAAGAGATCAAAATTTAAATCTTTATAATTTAAATCATACACATAAGTAAATAATTCTTTAGTTATTAAAAGATTTATAATTGAAAGTTTTAATAATTCTAAATATTCCATGAATTTTTATGGGTTTGCAAGGTTTTATAAAATTTTATTGAACTTCATGGCTCTGATACCAATTTTGTGTGGGGTTTTACTTGATTTAACTTTATGGATTTAAGAAAATAAGTGAGTAATATTAAAAATTTAAGACTTAATTTTGACAACATATCTAGGATGGTTGGGAGTTTTAACGTTTTAAACATGATTTTAAAGAAATTTTATAGGTAAAAATGTACTAAAATGATCAAAAATACTTTAGGAGGCGTTTTAGTCAAATATAGGTTAAAATTTGGGTTTTTAAGAAAACACGCTGGCCCATATGAACTGTAAAACCGACATTTGAAAAGGTAATCTAGGTTATTTTAGAAAACTTTTAAAAAGTGGGTTATTTTAAAAATTTGAAAATTAAAAAGGTGTAAAATAAAAATTTCTTCAATTAGGAGTTAAAAATATTAAAGCATTTTTATGATTTGAGGGAGACAGAAAATTTAAGCTTTCTAAACAATACATGTAATTTCCTATTAAATGGTGTTTTTGATTTGCAGTTTATTAATTGTTTTCAATAAAAATAGAAAAATAAGACTATTATTTTTCTCTTCCTAGTAAAAGTTGAAAAGTATTTTTTTTTTCATTTGCAAACCCCCCTTAAGCGAAAAATGGATGATTTAATTCTTTTTCTATTTTATTTTTTGATGATGTGTAACGAGGGTGTTTGGGATTGGTTTTATTTTTGGAGAAATTGAAGTTGTTGAAAAAATTTAATAAAGGTTGAGTAGTAAAAGTTGGTAGTGTTTGAAAATAAAAATGAGAATCAATTAAAACTTGATAGTAAAAGTAGTGCTTGAAAACAAAAGTGAAAAACAGTCAAAAGTTGGTAGATAACAATTTAAAAAGTTTAATTTAGTTATGAAAATATCAAGAAACACCTTTGAATTGTTAGAAGTAGCTTCCTTCCAATTTATCAAATTCTGCTTTTTTTTTTAATTTAATTTAGGCAGAAGTTACAAAATCAAACATTTAAAGTAGTTTTTTTCGAAATTAAAAGTAGTAAAGTTCTCTTTATAAGTTGTTGCAAATACTCCCAATAACATTCCACTAATTAGGCTCAGCAGGGAGGAAAAAAAAAGAGAGGTGATTGGAGCCCTTCTTGCATATCTTTGTTTTAGTAGGTTTTTTGCAAGGGTGTTTTTTTTTTATTTATTTATAGTCAACTTGTAAAAATGTTTGAAAAAGTTGGTCTATTATGCAATAGTGTGTTTGAAGATAAAATTTTAGAAAACTCCGAGTTGTAACAGTTTTGGAGTTGTTAAAAGCTAAGTTAGTCCATATTTGAGCTAGGTTGCATGGTAAAAAAAATGAGATTTCTTCAACAATAGCATATTTTATTACTGGATTGCGATTGGACCACATTCAAGTGTCATATATGGGGTTGAAAAACTAAAACAACCATTTTAAGACATCGTTACCATTGTGTAGGCTTGAATTAAGACTAATCTAACTTTGTTCCACTATTTTTGTGGTTAAACGAGCACCAAAACTAGGTTAATGGTTGGAATTTCAAATCAAATCCATTTCTTATGGGTTTTTTAAGCCTAGAATGATGTACACAAACCTAAGTTTAACCACATTCGGGTGTTCTATAGGGTGTCAAACTGATACGACGGCCCTAATCAAAAACATGTACTCATGCGAATATTATGGCAATTCGGCATAAAGCAAATAACAAGACAGATTCTACCCTTCAAACCCACGAACCCCTTGTACTTAAGAAGAAGATTTAAAAGGATTTAATCAAGAAAAGATCAACATTTACAAGTACTCTTGAAGCATAAATCAGATTCTTGTTGCAATGGAGATTGTAGAGCTCACAATTCCTATGCTAGGGTTCATAGACACGTTTTCATGAATAACATGAGAATTACAATTTTTTTAATCTTATTCAATCAAAGAAATCTGACTTCCAAAAGTTTAAAGAAGATATTTATACCTTAGACAAAGCCAAACCCTAAACTAAACCCATTAGGCAGAATCCCATAAGGAATGGGCTTTAAGTGAAGCCTAATGCGCCATCCTTACAAGGACTTGTTAAAGTCTATCAAGTCATGTGTTTAAAACCCAAACACAAGCTATTAGAAATAATTAAAGCCTAAATAAGCTTAAGCTCAATTAAACAAGGCTAGGCAGTCCCTTCATCAATAGAACACGCCTCAAGCATATGGAGTAGCTTAGTGTGCCTTCAAGCCCAATTGCGCACTTAGTGAATTCATGCTCTTGCAACTCAAGTGTGACTTGGTCTTGTACATATGAGTTCATGGCTGTCCCAAAGGCCTTAGCCCGTGCCCTTGTGCTTGGCCCACTAGGAAGAGCCAATGGATCCTTCTTGTTGCCTCTTGCTTCGACCTTGACACCATTGGAGCTCCCTTGATCCGCGTCATTCCCTCCTTCCTCAAAAAGATTTGTCCTCAAATCTGAACCTAAATCAAAATGAGAAAGATCAGAAATATTAAATGTTACAGAAACGCCATACTCACCTGGTAGATCGATCGTGCAAGCATTGTTATTAATGCACCCCAAAACCTGAAATGGGCCATCACCACGTACATCTAACTTGCTTTTCCTTTGGTTTGGGAATCTCTCCTTTCTAAAATGAACCCAAACCCAATCACCCAGTGCAAAGACAATTGGCCTCCTTCCTTTATTAGCCTTGTCAGTATAAAGACGGTTCTTCTTCTCAATGTTGGTGCATGCTTTCTCATGTAATGACTTCACCAAATCTGCCTTCTTTTGTCCATCTAAACTCACAAGCTCAGTTAAAGACAAAGGCCATAAATCCAGCACAGTTAAAGGGTTAAAGCCATATACAATCTCAAATGGTGAGAAACCAGTAGAAGAATGAATGCTCCTATTATATGCAAACTCAATATGTGACAACCCCTGTAATCCATGCTTTATTCATATTATTACTATGTACATACAAAAGTCTATTTAAACTCAGTACATACGAAATGCAAAATCAATACAAGTTACATCATATTAGAATACAACTTGCAAGGGATAAGTAAAATCACAAGGCGAGTACGCAGCGGAATCTAACATCTTTCTTTCTAATAGAATGCCTCGCATGGTTCTTCTTCTTCCACAATTTCGGTCTCATCTAAAACATAATACATGTTCAATATCAACACATGTTGAATAGAAACACATACTTTAATTACATAAGGATCTCGGGTGTTAGTTGCACATAAAGCACACATTTTGCACTTTTCTACCTTTTGTCACCTAACAGTGACCCTTATGACTACCCAAGCCGTATATACAACCAGCACATTTCTCCCGCCTGCCTTATCCTCCGATGGTCGTATCCCGGGCATACGCCAAATATTTTCCTACGACCCTCTCTCTTGAGTAGAAAACTCCGTCTACACAAGGGGGGATTAGGAGATGGAGGGAGTGTGAACTCTTAAAATCAGCTACTCAATAGTATGTCCCGGCGGAACACATCCAAACCACTCCGGCACATTTGGGCCCATTCACATAATATGTCACATTATCACATAATCATAGAAGTTTATGAAAAATTGATATATGTATAACAAATCTCAAAAACAAGTATGTATATAAGTTTGATATGTTTAATAAGAAAATTAGTATACTTATGTAACTACAAACTTACTTTTAAACACTTTTTAACTTTTTAAGATCAATATATTTTCTTCACAAAAGACCATTTTTTCAAGAAAATTAGTTTAACATTGTTAAAAAAAACAACAACTTCATCATATACAAAAGATAGTAGAATTTGTGATCTACTATATTTTCGCAACATATTTGCACAGATTTTCTTGCTAATAAGTTAACCTTAAAATATCTAATAAACCTTCCTAGGCACATCACAAACCCACAATACCAATTAAAGAGTAAATCAAGAGAAAATCCTAAGAACTAATCACATCTAACGAACACAACAACAAGGCAATCATTTCGACATGAATATAGCAAATAAAGCATATAAACAAGAAGCAAATATCTCTAAGCCCCGAATTAGAGGGCATGTTTGGCAAAAGCTATCACTCAGGGCCGTTCAAGCTTGTGTATTTTATATAGCTTGGGCACAAGAGTATGGAAGCTTTCCTAGTAGGAAGATCCTACTCAAAAGAAGGAAAGAAAACACTTATGAAATCAAAGTAGGTTTCTACCTTAGTTTATACTTGAAAGGGGTATAAAGAAGAGTGAAAGGATGATGTTTGTGGAAGAAACTAGAGAGAGTATAGTGTGTATATGTGTGTGGATGTTTTTGGGTGTGGGGAAGTGTGTGGGAGGTCCTATTTATAGTGGAGAATGATCGTAAAAGGCAAGACTTGGGGACCAAGTTGTAGTTAACGCAAATCTTTCTATTTAATGCCAATCTCCCAACTAGGCTCAAAATTAAATGCCAAATTAAATGAAATCTTCCACCTCCCTCCTCTATTTCTAGACTTGGTGTAACCCTAGTCCATGAGTCATGAAGCTAGATGATAGAAGACCACACAAGTGTATAATTTCTAGAAGAAATTCATCTTGTATTTGTGTAGGATATTTTAATAAAATACTAAAGAAAATCAACCAAAATATGATTTTGTTTTATTTTCATAATTGTATAAGATCTGAAATTATCTACTTATTTTAGATAAAATTCAAATTTTCATTTATTTTATTGTTAAAAACCTAAAATTAAGATTTTTGGGCATAAAATCCAAAAATTCACAATTAATTTAGACAAATTCCAAAATTATGAAATTTGATCTTTGTAAATAAAAAATTATATGTATACTTCCCAGAAATTAACAATGTTTTAGTTATATTTTCGAAAATTGCAATTTAGGACATAGAAAGTTCGAAAATTGTGTTCGAATGTCAAATTTCTCTAAAATTTGGAAAATCAGGTAATTTATTTAAAATTGATCTTCTCCATGCATAAAAGTCTGGAATACTTAGTTATATTATTTTGAAAACTTTTAAGTATTTAATAGATGAATTCTTCCCAAGAGTAGTAATCGAATTTTGAAAATTAGCACTTTACTGTTCCAATTATAAATTAATCTAAAATCCAACTAAAATATGAAACAAAATGTAAAAATGACTTTTTCAAGAACATAAGATGTTATATCAATTATTTAAATATTAAGGATTCCCAGGTCGTCACATCCTCCCCTCCTTAGGAAATTTTGTCCTCGAAATGGTTCTTATACTCAACTGAACAATTGCGGGTACTTTTCTTGCATTTCCTCCAATCGTTCCCACATAATTTCTTCAATCCCATGGTATTTCCGTAGAACACATGCTAACGGAATGATTTTGTTCCTCAGAGTACACTCTTGGAAGTCTAAAATCCTAACTGGTTCTTCTACGTAGGACAAGTTTGGGCCAATATCGAGGGACGCATAGTTTATGACGTGAAAGAGATCAGGATGGTATTTCTTAAGCATGGAGACATGGAATACGTCATGCACTTCTACTAGAGTCGGAGGTAAGGCTAATCGATAAGCAACTTTTCCCACTCTCGCTCGTATCTCAAAAGGTCCAATATAGCAAGGGTTTAACTTGCCCTTCTGTCCAAACCTTAGTATACCCCCTTTCTTGGAGAAACTTTCAAGAATATGAAGTCACCTACTTCAAATTCCAAGTCTTTACTTCGTCTGTCGGCATAACTGTGACGCCCTGAAACCTCTAATTAATTATGCAACATCTCTCATAGAACCATTTCTCCAAAACATGCTAGCACAAACGCAATGAAACCCAAGCATACATACTTATATTCCAAAAGAGAGGTTTACATAATTCATTTATTACATGCACACACTCTTAACTTTCAAGTTTCTAACTCAATACATATACATAACTAACTAAACGCCTCGAAGCGACCTCCTACCTCCTCCTCGTTCCTATCTTCTGGTGTCTCAAATCCAGCTAAAAACATAATGAAAGCAACAATGTCAACATATACACATGTTGAGTAGAAATTCGCATAGACATAAGGTGTTCGTGTGAAATTGCATATTGTCATACGAGCACATAAACCACACATAAAACCATAGAAATTTCAGTTTTCATGATCAAATCATATAAATTTCCAAATCTGATAGAGCATCACAATTCAACACGTTGTTACCATTTTCCACCTCGGAGGGCGGCTACCTTATCTCGCCGGGCCGTAAATCAAATTCCAACCGAAACTCCCACCCAACCTATACACACCGGTGGTCATATCTCGAGTATATGCCAAAAACCTACGACCCGCAACCAATACATGGAACTCTCCGTCCATGCAAGATGGGAATAGGACATGGATGGCGAGAACTGGTTTAAGACCGGCAAGCCCATTGCCGCCCGGCCGAACTCTAGCCCCATCCACACCGAACACATATAGGGCCCTTACACACATAATTCCAACACATTTGAATCAAAATTTTAGCATAACACAAACTGTTTCAGTGACCAGTGCACAAATTTCAGCATGGAGTAACAAAATTTCCGATTTTTGCGAAACTGACATTAGCTCATGTAAACAGAAATTTCAAGCCTCCAAACTTCCTGAAACTCTTCACATATATGTATAAGGTTGTAAAATAGACATTTATTTGGAAAAATACCGAGATTTCAGCTTATGAGAGCTAGAATTTGCAGACTGCGACGCAAAACACTTTTAGCGCGCAACCGCTGAAATTTCCAGTTCTCGTAACCCAAACCTCCAGCTTTTGAAAACCTGTTTCTACAGCTTATTCTACACTAAATTTAAAGTATATAAATTAGGTTTTTGGTTGGAAATTTTTGGATTTTCCAGCCGTGCAAAAATCGAACTTTTCAGCTTCGAAAACCAAAGTTTCTGCATGAACAGTGATTTCAGCATGTGTACACCTCAAAATTTCCAGCTTTGAACCCTTAAAATTTTAACTACTAGCACATAAATAAGACTATAAGAAGGCATAAAACATGATAACATAGAACTCAAGCATCACTTAAGCATAGGTTCAATAAATTTCAGCATGTGTACTCAAAGATTGTAACCTACCATGCATCATAAACACATACATAGCTAACACATATTGTATCCCCTTGGACCCAAGATGGAAACCAACTTGTGGTCACCTCCTAGGCCTAATTGGGAAGATAAAATACTAAGAGTTTGATAAATTCTAACCCTAACTCATGCCATAGGCCAATTTCTACCTTGATATGTCTTCTTCCTCTCCTTGTAGGGTTTGAAGTAGGGATAGTGTTTGAAGGGGGGAGAGGGTTTCAAGACTTGAAGGATATTAGGAAAATGGAATGAAAACAAGAGGAATGAAGTGTGTGTGTGTGTGTGTGGCCGGATTTTAGGGTGTGTGTGTGGTGATTTTGGTATTTTTCCAAGTAATATTACATATATACTAATAACAAGACATAGCAATAAAATAGCATTAAGTCCTTGTCTAATTATTACCCTAATTGGCCAAGTATTTGGGTCTAAGTAGCTTAAGTGTTGCTCTACTTTAACCATGGCCAACCAAGTATTCATACCTCTAGAAGGTGTATGCCAAGTGTATTTATACATTGTATTTGGCAAGCTTGGAGGATAAGACTCAAACAAGCCTAGTATTTAATATTTTCTATTTTCTCTCCCAAAACCCCTTAAAAAATTCGTCCCCCTTCCTTAAAATATCTGAAAACATAATATATTTCTTGTATATTATATAAATTTATTCATATTAGGGAAGAGAATAATATCTAGGGGTAGAAAATACAATTTACCTATACTTTAGGGGCTTTTTTGCAAAAGTTAGAAAAGTTACAAGAAAATCTACTAAGACTAAGTATATATACATATATAAACCATGTATATATATATATATATCTATGTATCCCTATATTTCTTGAATTTTATAGTTGTATGGCGATTAACCAAAACGAGAATGAATCCTACATGTGTACGTGTTGCACTTAAAACGAACATGTACCATAAAGTATGAAAATAATGAACACTCATACATAGAAACATGTAAATTGTTCACATTTAGGTATATAGGTATATCTATATATATATAATCGAAAGGAAAACTCGGGTCCTTACATCATTTGTGAGTATTCATTATTTTTCAATTATAAAATTGGTTTTTTTTGACATTGTAACTAATGTTTCAACCTCGAAACTCGTAGAACGCATTTAAGGATAAGTGGGAAGAAATTAATTCCCAGCTGCCTCCTCAATCTGCTGATGGCACCCCCCTATCTCGACCATCCAAGCTCGATGTATGTCAAAATAACTTTTATTTTTTTCATATTTTAATATAATATATAGATACATATTAATGATATAGATACATATGCTGATGGCAATAGTCCCATAACGAAGTCCCATTTCCATTCAGGGATTGACAGAGGCTGTAGTAACCCAAAAGGCTTTTGATGGCTTGCTTTAACTTGTTGGCAAATTAAGCATTTTGATACGAACTCTGCAATTTACCTTTTCATCTTGGGCCACCAGTACTGTCGTTTAACATCTTGATACATCTTGTTTATCCCTGGATGTACCACGTATTTGGTGTTGTGGCTTTCCTCTAATATTTCTCTCTTCCGCTGCTCATTGTCTGGAACCATACTCGATTTCGAAATCTCAAAATCCCATCATTTGGCAAGGTAAACTCTTTTTCTAAGCTAAGATTAATTCGATCTTTAACGCTTTGGTGTTGTTTGTCGGTTTCCTGAGCTTTTTTGATTCGCTAAAGTATAGCGGGTTGTGCATGTAGTTGCGAAAACACAACTCCAAACTCCCGTTCTTTAGGCTTCCAATAATGTCCATTCTTGAGTCATTAAGCAGGCAAGATGAGCCTTTCTACTTAATGCATCTGCTACGACATTTGCTTTTCCAGGATGGTATTGAATGTCGCAATTAAAGTCGGCTAGCCTTTCCCAACACCGTTGTTGTCTCACATTTAACTCTTTTTGAGAGAATATATACTTGAGACTCTTGTGATCGGTAA
Organism: Petrea volubilis; assembly: GCA_026212405.1. Taxonomy (NCBI): domain Eukaryota; kingdom Viridiplantae; phylum Streptophyta; class Magnoliopsida; order Lamiales; family Verbenaceae; genus Petrea; species Petrea volubilis. The sequence continues at coordinate 12,808,205 of CM047871.1, read as the reverse complement.
ATACTTCGAACGAAGTCCCATAAAGATAATGTCTCCACTTCTTGAGAGCAAAAATGATGGTTACAAGTTCTAAATCGTGCGTTGGATAGTTTTCCTCATAAGGTTTTAACTTTCGTGAAGCATAAGCCACTACCTTCCTGTTCTGCATAAGCACACATCCCAATCCTTCTTTGGACGCATCTGTGTAGACCATGAATCCGTCAGTCCCTTGTGGCAGAGTCAATATAGGGGCAGTGACCAGTCTATTCTTCAATTCTTGAAAGCTAGTTTTGCAATGATTATCCCAAGTGAACTGCACGTTGGACTGAGTTAGTCTGGTTAAGGGGCGGGCAATCTTGGAAAAATCCTTGATAAATCTCCAATAGTATCCTTCTAATCCTAGAAAACTTCGCACCTCTGTGACGGTCGTGGGTTGCTTCCATTCCACTACTGCTTTAACTTTTCATGGATCAACTGCAAGTCCATTCTTTGACACGATGTGTCCTAGAAAGGGGACCTGTGTCAGCCAGAATTTACACTTGCTGAATTTAGCATACAACTTTTCGTCTCTTAGTATCTAGAGTACTATCCTCAAGTGCCTTTCATGTTCTTCTTCCGACTTAGAGTAGACCAGTATGTCGTCTATAAAGACAACTACAAAATGGTCTAAGTATGGTCGGAATATTCGGTTCATCAAATCCATGAAGGTAGCAGGGGCGTTTGTCACACCGAATGGCATCACTACAAACTCGTAGTGACCGTACCTGGTATTAAGGGCGGTCTTAGGGATATCTTCTTCTCGAATTCTCACTTGGTGATATCCGAACTTCAGATCTAGTTTTGAATAAACTGAAGCTCCTTGTAGTTGGTCAAACAACTCATCAACGTTTGGCAAAGGATATTTATTCTTGATGGTGACTTGGTTAAGTGGACGATAGTCGATGCATAATCTCCAAGTTCCATCTTTCTTCTTGATAAATAGTACTGGAGCTCCGCAGGGTAATGTACTTGGGTAGATAAACCCTTTATCTAGCAACTCCTGTAGTTGGGTCTTGAGCTCTTTCAATTTAGCAGGAGCCATCCTATAAGGAGTTTTAGAGATTGGGGTGGCTCTAGGTAATAATTCAATTACAAAATCGACCTCTCGATGTGGGGTATTCTCTTACTACTGGCACTTCTTCAAGCTTCTTTTTGTCTTCGAATTTATTCGTAATATGTGCCAAGAATGCATAATTGCCCTTTCGCAATAATCGGTTGGCTTGCACAAAGGAGATAATGGGTATCGCAGGTGCGATTTTGTTTCCTAGCATTTCAATGACAAGTTGATTCGGAAAACATATCCTTACGACCTTGTGACGATAGTCTACTTGAGCATAAGGCGCGGCTAACCAATCCATACCCAAAATAACATCAAAGTCATGGATGGGTAGTAATACTAGGTCAGTTTTCATCTTTTGACAACTAATTTCTAGCTCACAACCTTCAAAAACTAAGTCCGTCTTCCATTTAGTCCCAAGGGGCATTGTGATTTCTAATTCGTACGGCAAAATCCCAGGTTGTACTTGCAGACTAATAAAGAAACCAGTCGATATGTATGAACGCGTAGAACCTAGATCGACTAATACTTTAGCGGAATATCGATTGATGAGAAGCGTACCTTCTACGACCGACGAATTCTTGACTTCAGCCTGGTTCATAGCGAAAACCTTCCTTTGGACTCGTGGTTTTCCCATTTGATTCCCGTTGTTGTATGCATTCTTTCCAGGATTCGAGGGTTGCACTGGTTTTGCCTGAGGGCAGTTTAATAGAAAATGTCCACTATTGCCAAATATTGGGCACCTTCTGCCCTTATTCCAACATCGATCTTCGGTATGGTTCAGTTTCCCGTTCTGCCCTTATTCCAACATCGATCTTCGGTATGGTTCAGTTTCCCGCAGTAGGCGCAAGTCTCATTTCTTTGAATTGAGGGGCCAAAAAAATTTCCTTGATTCCCTTGAACATTCAGCCTAAACATCTTGTTAGGGCCTCCAGGGTTCTCTCACCTGGCCCTCCAGTATTCGGTGCTCGTGGTAACTTTCCTTGTTTAATCTTCAACTGTTCCATCGTACTTTCCACCTTAAGTGTGTTTTGACAGCCACTGTATATGTGGGCGACTGCACTGCAGATAATCGATCCTGGATTTCTAATCGTAGTCCTCCAATGAACTCCATATCTTTCTCTCTTCATTCTGAGCAAAGTAAGGTGCAAATCGAGCTAACTTGGTGAACAAGGCTTCGTACCTCGCCACGTTCAAGTCACGTTGAGCCAAATTGAGAAACTCTCTCTCTCACCTCTCTTGGATAACTCGAGGGATATATTAGGCGTTAAATTCCTTAACAAAATTATCCCAGACTGGAAGGGTATGAAGGGCTGCCCACTTATTACTTACATGTTTCCACCAATGACGGGCATCGTCCTCTAGACGAAAGGTGGCTAAGATCACCTTTCTCCTCAGATCACAGTTGAGCACCTCGAAAATCTTCTCCATCACCTCCAGCCAGTTTGTTGCTTTAGTATCGTCAGGTTCACCCTAGAAATGTGGGGGTCCTAATTTAAGAAAAGTGGTCAAGGCATGGGTAGCAGACTCGTCATGATTGCGATCATGGTTGTTATTGTTATTAGTTTGGTTCTCAAGGATAGTTGCTATCCGTTCGAACACCACAAAGAATCGGTCATCTTGAGATTCAGTCTCATTTCTGGTTCGTTTCGACATCTATATCCAAAATAACTTAGGAGTGAGGAACTTAGATCATAAGTAGTCTCAAAGCATTAGTAATCATAAGCCAAGTATATACATCAAAAGGTTTGGCACACAGGTTCACAACGAGGTCACGGTATCTATGCACAATCAAAAGGCTAGCGTGATATCATCTATAGAATCTTACTATGGCATCAAACTCTTACTATAATATTTTGCACTATAAACATGTAGATATAGATACCAAAATAGCTTCAGTCAAGGGGAATAGGGTCGAACTCAGTTCCCAGAGACATGTCAGGGATAACGGCATCCTTTATCGGACTAAGGTTCAGTAGGATAGCGGAAAAGCCCAAGAGCTCTCTATTCTTAGTATGAATTATGTCGATGACATTCTGAAAGCGGGTTTGGACATCATAAAGGCAGTTTTGAGCAATCTCCAGGGTAGCCTTCAAGTAGCCCACTTCCTCCTGCAACTGAAGGTTCTCATCACGCAACTGTGCTAAAATCCAAAAGTAGGTCATCAGAATCTACTTCTGTAAACCTAAAAGTCGAAGGACCAGCAAAACAACTCAGACGGGGCTCGGAAGTATAGGAACCTTGCGAGTGCTCCATCTACACACAATATTCAAATATTACTCTGGGTAACCATCAAAGCATAGGTTCTCCCAAGAACCACGCTCTGATACCACTTTTGACGACCTCGGTAGTCCATGTTTTATTCATATTATTACTATGTACATACAAAAGTCTATTTAAACTCAGTACATACGAAATGCAAAATCAATACAAGTTACATCGTATCATAATAGAACTTGCAAGCGATAAGTAAAATCACAAGGCGAGTACGCAGCGGAATCTAACATCTTTCTTTCTAATAGAATGCCTCGAATGGTTCTTCTTCTTCCACAATTTCGGTCTCATCTAAAACATAATACATATTCAATAACAACACATGTCCACTAGAAACACATACTTTAATTACATAAGGTGCTCGGGTGTTAGTTGCACATAAAGCACTCATTTTGCACATTTCTACCTTTCGTCACCTAACAGTGACCCTTATGCCTACCCAAGCTGAATATACAACCAGCACATTTCTCCCGCTTGTCTTATCCTCCGATGGTCGTATCCCGGGCATTCGCCTAACATTTTCCTACGACCCTCTCTCTTGAGTAGAACACTTCGTCTACCCAAGGGGGGATTAGGAGATGGAGAGAGTGTGAACTCTTAAAACTGGCTACTCAATAGTATGTCCCGACAGAACACACCCAAACCACTCCGATACATTTGGGCCCATTCACATAATATATCACATAATCACATAATCATGGAACTTTATGAAAAAATTGATATATGTATAACAAATCTCAAAAACAAGTATGTATATAAGTTTGATATGTTTAATAAGAAAATTAGTATACTTATGTAACTATGAACTTACTTTTAAACACTTTTTAAGATCAATATGTTTTCTTCACAAAAGACCATTTTTGTAAGAAAATTAGTTTAACATTGTTAAAAAAAACAACTACTTCATCATATACAAAAGATAGTAGGATTTGTGATCTACTATATTTTCGCAACATAGTTGCACAGATTTTCTTGCTAACAAGTTAACCTTAAAATATCTAATAAACCTTCCTAGGCACATCACAAACCCACAATACCTATTAAAGAGTAAATCAAGAGAAAATCCTAAGGACTAATCACATCTAACGAACACAACAACAAGGCAATCATTTCCACATGAATATAGCAAATAAAGCTATAAACATGAAGCAAATATCTCTAAGCCCACAATTGGAGGGCATGTTTGGTAAAAGCTATCACTCAAGGCCATTCAAGCTTGTGTATTTTATATAGCTCAGGCACAAGAGTATGGAAGCTTGCCTAGTAGGAAGATCCTACTCAAAAGGAGGAAAGAAAACACTGATGAAATCAAAGTAGGTTTCTACCTTAGTTTATACGTAAAAGGGGCAAAAAGAAGAGTGAAAGGATGATGTTTGTGGAAGAAACTAGAGAGATTATAGTGTGTATATGTGTGTGGATGTTTTTGGGTGTGGGGAAGTGTGTGGGAGGTCCTATTTATAGTGGAGAATGAGGGTAGAAGGCAAGACTTGGGGACCAAGTTGTAGTTAACGCAAATCTTTCTATTTAATGTCAATCTCCCAACTAGGCTCAAAATTAAATGCCAAATTAAATGAAATCTTCCACCTCCCTCCTCTATTTCTAGACTTGGTGTAACCCTAGTCCATGAGTCATGAAGTTAGATGATAGAAGACCACACAAATGTATAATTTCTAGAAGAAATTCATCTCGTATTAGTGTAGGATATTTTAATAAAATACGAAAGAAAATCAACCAAAATCTGATTTTGTTTTATTTTCATAATTGTATAAGATCTGAAATTATCTATTTATTTTATTGTTAAAAACCTAAAATTAAGGATTTAGGGCATACAATTCGAAAATTCACAATTAATTTAGAAAATTTCCAAAATTATGAAATTTAATCTTTATAATTCTAAAATTATATGTATATGTCCGAGAAATTAACAATGTTTTAGTTATATTTTCGAAAATTGCAATTTAGGACATAGGAAGTTCGAAAATTGTGTTCGAATGTCAAATTCCTCTAAAATTTGAAAAATCAGGTAATTTATTCAAAGTTGATCTTCTCCATGCATAAAAGTCTAGAATACTTAGTTATATTATTTTGAAAACTTTTAAATATTTAGTAGATGATTTTTTTCCAAGAGTAGTAATCGAATGTCGAAAATTAGCACTTTACCGTTCCAATTATAAATTAATCTAAAATCCAACTAAAATATGAAACAAAATGTAAAAATCACTTTTTCAAGAACATAAGATGTTATATCAATTATTTAAATATTAAGAATTACCAGGTCGTCACACAATAAATGGCAAACAATCTTCCCAAGTTTTTAAATTCTGAACAACAATTGCACGCAATAAGGTGCTCAAAAGTCCTATTCACAACCTCAGTTTGTCCATCAGTTTGTGGATGGCAAGTAGTAGAAAGTAATTTACTTCCCAAATTACCCTACAAAACACGCCAAAAATGTGAAAGGAACTTATTATCCCTATTTGAAACAATGGCGCGTGGCACCCCATGTAAACGCACCACCTCCCTAAAGAACAAATCAGCTATGTTAGTTGCATCATCATTCTTATGGCATGCAATAAAGTGTGCCATCTTGCTAAACCTGTCAATAACAACATATATAGAATCTCTCCCACGCCTAGTCCTAGGCAATCCAATCACAAAATCAATGGAAATATTAGTCAAAGGTGAACTAGGCACAGGTAAAGGCATATGAGGACTATGTGGTATAGACTTAGACTTGGCCCGTTTACATGCAATACATGAAGAGCAAACTTTCTCAACATCTTTTCTCTTATGTGGCCAATAAAAATATTCATTCAACATGTTGTAAGTCTTATGCACACCAAAATGCACTATTAGACGCCCATAATGTGATTCCAACACTAACAAGTTACACATAGAGCATTTAGGCAGAACCCAGCTAAACCATGAAAGCTTCTTATCTCAGATATGGTTTTAGGCGTGGGCCATTCCTTTATAGCCTTGATTTTTTCTTCATCCACTTCAATACCTTGCGAACTCACAATAAAACCAAGAAATGCAAGTCTATCTATGCAAAAGGTGCACTTTTTAAGCTTAGCATACAATTGTTCTTGTCTCAAAACTTGTAAAACTAGCCTAATATGCTCAATGTAATCATCAATAGACTTCCTATAAGTAAGGATATCATCAAAATACACAACTACAAATTTCCCTAAGTAGGCACGCAAAACATGGTTCATTAACTTCATAAATGTGCTGGGCGCATTAGTTAGCCCAAAAGGCATAACCATCCATTCATACAAGCCATACTTAGTTTTAAATGCAGTTTTTCGTTCATCCCCAGCTTTCATTCTAATTTGATGATACCCACTCATTAGATCAATTTTAGAGAAATATTTAGCACTATGTAATTCATCTAACATGTTATCTAATCTAGGAATGGGATGTCTATACTTTACAGTGATTTTGTGGACTGCTCGGCAATCAACACACATCCTCCATGTCCCATCCTTCTTAGGTACCAACAGAACTGGAACTGCACATGGGCTCATACTCTCCTTCACAAATCCTTTCTCCATCAGTTCATCAACTTGTCTTTGCAAATCCTTAGTCTCCATGGGGTTGCTCCTATATGCTGGATGGTTTGGGATTGTGGCTCCACAAAAGAAGTCTATCTGATGCTCTATTCCCTTCAATGGTGGTAGACCACTCCGCATCTCTTCTGAAAAAACATTAGAAAACTCCTGCAATGAAGAAACAAAACTAGAAGGAAGAATAGAAGTGTCAAAGTCAGTAAAAAAAAAAAAGACTCTTTAAACCGAATCATCAAGATCGGTTTACCCTCACTAATTACACTCCTGATCTCTCTTTCCCTCACTCTTCTTTTCTCTCACCACTGGGCCATTTACTTGTTTACTCTTTTGTTTGGCCTCTTTTCCCTATTTGTTTTCACTTTCTTTCTCTTTCTCCTTACTTCCCAAATTCTGCCCCTCTCTCCATAAGCTTCTTTTGGTCTACATAGACCTCACTAGGTGTCAATGGAGTAAGGGTTACACACCTTCCTTCATGGGAGAATGAGAATCGGTTATAGTAACCATCATGATGCACTTTCCTATCAAACTGCCACAGCCTCCCAAGCAAAATATGGCTAGCTTGCATTGGAACCACATCACAAGTCACCTCATCTTTATATGGTCCAATTGAGAAAGAAACTACAACCTGCTTGTTTACCCTAACACTGCCCATGTCATTAAACGGTTAATGGTCTAGGGTGTGTTTCTCACACTTCAACCCCAATTTACTCACCATACTAAGGCTTGCCACATTTGTACAACTTCCACTGTCAATTATAAGTGTGCAAAACTTGCCTCCCACTAAGCACCTCGTGTGAAAAATGTTTTCCCTCTATTTTAAGCTCTGCTCTTGCAACTGCACACTGAACACATGCCCAGCAACCAAAGATGATCCAATCTCAGGTGCTACCACAACTTCTTGCTCCTCTTCTTCACCCTCGCTGTCACCACAATATTCTAAGTAGGGCATCTCTTCCTTGCCTTTAGATTCTGAATATACATAACCATTTCGAACCACTATGTCACTCTTATTGGGACATTGAGAGGCGATATGACCCTTGCCCAAGCACTTGAAGCACTTGATGTCCCTACTAGGAGTAGTTAGGCTAGAACCCCTTGAATTGGAGCTTGAATTGGAGTCTTTCTCAATCTTTTTAGGCCATTTAGAACCCAAGAGTTGCTGTTGTTGCTTGCAAACTTGTTGGAGCTCTTGCTCTTCTTCTGCTTCTCAATCTTGATGGCCATGTTAAGCATGTCTTCCATAGAATCATACTTGTAGAGCTCAATCACATCAGCTATTTTCTTGATCAAACCGCCCAAAAACTGAGCCATGGTTACCTCCACATCTTCTGCAATGTTAGCTCTAACCATGCACATCTCCATGTCTTTGTGGTAGTCTTCAACTGACTTAGCCTGTTGCACAAGCCTGTGCAATTTCTGATGTAGCTCTCTAAAATAGTGGGAAGGTACAAAACGTTTTCTCATTGCCTCCTTCATGTCGTCCCAATTGCTACTGGGGCATCTCCCCACCTTTCTTCTACTCAAGTTGAGTTGATCCCACCAAAATAAAGCATAATCAGTGAATTCAACTGCTGCAATCTTCACCTTCTTCTCGGTTGAGATGATCTATTGCACTCAAAGATCATCTCAACCTTTCTTTCCCACTCCAAGTACTCTTCTGCATTATTTTAGCCTTTGAAAGGCGGGATCTTGAGCTTGATGTTGCCCAAATTTCCATCTACCTCGTCAAATGTCCCTTCATCTTCCTCTTCTTCATAGTCTGGATTTCTAGTACTTCGTCCTCCAAACCTTCCCCCACCTCTTCCACGCTCAAGTCTACCTCCCCCCTAATTGTAAGTCGTACTAGGCCTCTCATCTTCATTATCAAACTCATCTTGCAAATTTCGATGGGTATGAGCAAATGGTGTATGCCCTCCCTTTGTCGCTTGATGAGATTGAGAACTTCTTCCTTTCAACTCTTGGTCATGTCTCTCCAACTTGTCATTCACGGCCTCCAGAGTCTTGTTCAGATGAAGAAACTACCCTTTAAATGCTTCTAGAATGAATTGCATTTGAGGGTCATCAACCTTGAAAGTCCCTTCATCTCCTTCTTTAGGTGAGCTAGACATTGTTGCAAAAATAGAGAAAGAACACTATAGGCAGATTGTTAGTCACTCACTACCTCATGTGTTTCTCTCTTTAAAATGTGAACTTTTCTTTCCCAAAGGTGTAGGGTTTCACTCCAGCCTTTTAACACTCCTCCACTCGTTTCAATTGCACTTTAGAATAAAAAAAAATGCCACAAGAGCACAAGAAGAGTTATGAACACAAGGATAAAACCTAACGAAGGAAATTAAACAAGAACAAAAGCTAGAAATAAAACCAAAACAATCAGAATGGTAGTGCAAGAACAAGGCAATGCACCACTTGATGATGACAATCTAGAGTGTAGACACAAACAATTAACACCCTAGTAATGCCAAAGAAGCAAAAAGGTAGCTCAAAACAAGAAATCAAATAACTAGTATCAAAAAGAGACAATACTGGTCATAATGGATGAATTTAGTCCACTACAAAGCAAACTAAATAAGGACCTAAGTTATTTCTACCCCAGCAAAGCAAGCAAACAAGAATACCAAAAAACCAGAATTTTCAATAAAGAAGTCAATGGTAGCCGAATCACCAATAGTGTGTGTGAAAACAAGCAGAATACCAATAATGTTAAGTACCAAACAAGCACAAGTGTGTGTGAGAGTGTAATAAGGCTGCCAAGAAGTGAAAACTAAGAGATTAAATGAAAACAGCCCCTTTACAAGGAAAGACACGAATTTGATTGCAAGAAAATATCAAGAGAATTTGGTGTGGTCCTTGTTCTCATGCAATCACATTTGTGCACATGCTATTTCCCCCAAATAAGGCATGAAAAGTGGAGTTTCTCAAGGAATTAGTTGTAGTCACATGCAATTCCACCAAATAAGGCTTGAAAAGTGGAGTGTTTTTTTTTCCCAAGGAATTAAATCAAGGGCGGAATTCTACTTCAAGAACAACACTAACACCAACTTTCAGAATTTCACTACTCAATCAAGATCAACTACGATTTTTTTTTCTTTTTTTTTTTTGGTTGGGATCTCAATTGATAGCTTCGATGGTGAATAATCTAAGGGAACAAGATAAATTATCAAGATTCTCAATCTTGGATTCAAGAAAGCGTTTCTTGAAAATTTGAGAAATAATAACAACCAGCCCCCATGGATGACAGAAATGATGCGGATCAAGGGAGCTCCAATGGTGTCAAGGTCGAAGCAATAGGCAACAAGAAGGATCCATTGGCTCTTCCAAGTGGGCCAATCACAAGGGCACGGGCTAAGGCCTTTGGGACAACCATGAATTCACTAAGTGCACAATTGGGCTTGAAGGCACACCTAAGCTACTCCATATGCTTGAGGCGTGCTCTATTGATGAAGGGGCTGCCTAGCCTTATTTAATTGAGCTTAAATTTATTTGGGCTTTAATTATTTGTAATAGCTTGTATTTGGGTTTTAAACACATGACTTGATAGACTTTAATAAGTCCTTGTAAGGATGGCACATTGGGCTTCACTTAAAGCCCATTCCTTAGGGGATTAGGCCTAATGGGCTTAGTTTAGGGTTTGGCTTTGTCTAGGGTATAAATACCTTCTTTAAACCTTTGGAAATGAGATTTTGTTCATTGAGGTAGACAAAAAACGTGAGTCTCTTGTTCTTCATGTGTAAGAACCCTAGCATAGGAATTGTGAGTTCTACAATCTCCATTGCAACAAGAATCTAATTTATGCTTCAAGAGTACTTGTAAGTGTTGGTCTTTTCTTGATTAAATCCTTTTAAATCTTCTTCTTAAGTACAAGGGGGTTGTGGGTTTAAAGGGTAGAATCTATCTTGTTCTTTGCTCTATGCCGAATTGCCATAATATTCTCATGAGTACATGTTTTTGATTTGGGTTGTCGTATTATTTGGTATCAGAGCTTTGGCTAGATAAATTCTCATTTATCTTAGATTCTAGGTTTGAGTTTTCTAAATTCCTTGAATTCTTTTGTGCATGGTGCCATGTTTTATTTTATTGTTATTGTTGCTGAATTTGCATGATTGTGTTATCTTGATTGTTCTTGCTCGATTCTTGATCCTAAAACATCATTCTTGATCCGAATTTGTGTCTTCTTGAATCATCTTTTTCGTTTCTATCCATTGAGATTCTGAACCTATAAGAAAAAAAAAAAAGAAAGAACAAAAAAAAAAATGGAAAAAAAAACAAAAAAAAAGGAAGAAAATTCGAATTTGATCTTGATTGAGTAGTGAAATTCTGAAATTTTGTGTTAGTATTGTTCTTGAATTAAAATTCTGCCTTTGCTTCAATTCCTTGAAAGGCTCCACTTTTCAAGCCTTAATTGGTGGAATTGCATTGACTACAACTAATTCATTGACCAGCTCCACTTTTCATGCCTTATTTGGGGGAAATAGTATGACGACCCCGAAATCCCTTTATTATTATTATTATTATTATTAGATTAATACTATCATTATTGGATACATACATGCATACATTTTTAATTGCAACGTATAAGGTACATTACATAAGGGTACATCAACAAAAGAGAGTCTCGACTTGCTAGTTTACTATTGATACATAGCAAAAGCAAAAACCCAAAACAGGTACGCAGCGGAAAATCCTACATCCTTCTTCCTAATAAAATGCTTCAAAAGGTTCCTCCTCCTCACCATCATAAAAGCTATCTTCGGAAGCATCTAAAATATAATATAACATGGAATCAACATACGTTGAGTAGAAACACTTCTTTATACACATAAGGTGCTCGGGTGTCAAGTGCACATTAGTTACACATAGCACATATATAATTTCACACTTTCTACCTTTCGTCACCTGACAGTGACCCTTATAACTACCCGGGCCGAAATAACAACCAGCACATTTCTCCCGCCAGCCTTATCCTCCAATGGTCGTATCCCGGGCATACGCCTTAGTATTGTTCTACGACCCTCTCTCTTGAGTAGATCCCTCCATCTACCCAAGGGAGGGATTAGGAGATGGAAGGGTGGTGAACTCTCCCGGCTACTCAATAGTATGTCCCGGTGGAACACCCCCCAGACCATTCCAGCACATATGGGCCCATCCACACAATTGCAATTTGTTCACATATGCACATAATCATAGTTTAGCAAAGTAAGCTCCACACTTATAAATGAAAGCTTTATATTTGCTTATTAAGCATATGTAAATAGATAGTAGCAAAATATGTAAATAGATAAAATATAAATATAAATATATAAACATAACTAGTATAAATATATAAATATAAAGACTAAAATATAACTAGTATAAATATACTTAAATATATATATAGATTAAAAGATAACTAATATAAATATATAAAATGTGATATAGATAAGTTTACATATATAAAGATGATAGAAAAATATATAAACTATATAAAGTGTGATATAGATATAAGATGATTGAAATTATCTACATATGTATATAAACCAATAAAATGAATATAATTATATATATACTTATACGTACCATATATATATATATAGATTAAAGTAGTCTTACTAAGTATTACTAAGTATATAATTAGTCTATAATAAGTAGACATATATATATACGTACATAACTATATATATATATACCTAATCTCTAATAAATTAGTTAAATGAATAGATAACAATACTTTAAATATTTACATATATATACGTACATATATATATATATATATACATGTATATTTCTATAATCATCAAAGTAGGCATAAAACTATACAATAAAGTATAATAAATAGATATGTGGAGCTTTCTTCACAAATACTTTCAAGACAACATAGGATATTCTCCTACTAGCTCAATTAAAGAATCATGGTATCATACTACTTCATATAAAGCATAGAACTCACATAATAATTCAAATAAAACATAAGAATGCCATATTATTGTAAGAAGGCACAATAATCACATAATTTTCTAAGAAAGCATAGTAAGCACATAGAACTCCAAATAAGCATACTAATCACATAAGATCTTCAAGATCATGCTCATAATACTATCCATCCTTCAACTTCCTCCCAACAAGAGTTAAACATGATAAAATGAACTATAAAGTAACATGAAGCTAGCAACATAACTAAAACCCTCAACTTGGAGGTATGTTTGGCAAAAGCTCTCACTCTAGGCCATTCAAGCTTGTTCTTTTACATTGCTTGGGCACAAGAGTATGGAAGCTTGCCTAATCTCCTCAAGAAGAAGAAGAAAAACCCTCTACTTAAGGTATAAAGAAGAGTTCCTACCTTTGTTCTTCAAAGTGTGTAGTAATTTGGAGGAAGTGAAGTGTTTGGAGGAAAAAAATGAAAGAGAGTTTAAGAGCAAGAGAGAGTGCACGGTTTTGGGCTGGAAAAATGGCTGAAAAATGAGGATTTTGGTATATATGGTCTTGTGTAATTATCTTCCATGTATTAGACACAAATATCCAATTATTAAATTCAACTAAATACCTATTCCATACATTATACATGGCTATATATGCTTACACCTATTCTTACTAAATACCATGTATATATATGTGGGTATGTGTGTGTGTGTATATGTAGCCATGTACATCACCACTAATATATAGTTATTTATGTATATGAAGTTCAAGAGTATGTATTAGTAAAGATATTTTGATAAAATATAAAATAAAATCAACTAAAATCAAACAAAAACATATATATTCTGAAACTCTTATTTATTAAGTATTTTATTGTTTATTTCTCAGGAAAAAAACGAAATTTGGGGTTGGAGAGGTGAAAAGACCAAAATACCCCTTGTTTTGCCAATTTTTCGAAAATTGCCCAAAAATAGAAATAAAATTGTAAAATTTGAAAATTAATTTTTATAAGTCAAATAAAACCTAGAATATTTATTTGTATTATTATTTTAATTTTTGGATAATAATTAAGCATTTTAAAAATTAGATTTCAAATTAATAACTTAAATACGATGTTTTCCGAAAATTACTAAAAATGCTTGGAAAAATAGGTAAAAGTTGAAAATAATCTATTAAAAATTTCTGGAAGTTTAGAAGGATCAAATGCATAAAAGTTTAAAAATATTTGGAATTTATAATATTTTATAAATATTTAGGTAGTAAAATGCTCACTAGTTCACAAATAAAATCATATTTGAAAAAATAATCTCTAGAAATCAATAACTCACAAAATAATCCTATAAATTTTGTATAATATAAAATATGTAAATAAAGGATTTACCGGGTCGTTACATCCTCCCCTCCTTAGAAAATTTCGTCCTCGAAATTGAGTCGAAGCCTAATCGAACAACTGTGGGTATTTCTCTTGCATCTCTTCCAGTCGTTCCCACGTACTCTCTTCAATCCCATGGTCCTTCCATAGAACGCGGACTAATTTTATGGTTTTGTTTCTCAAGGTGTGTTCTTGGAAGTCTAGAATTCTCGTTGGTTCTTCAACATAGGTCAGGTCTGGACTAATGTCGAGGGACTCATAGTCAACAACATGAGAGGGATCAGGATGGTATTTCTTAAGCATAGACACATGAAATACGTTATGTACTTCTGTCAAAGCTGGGGGTAAGGCTAATCAGTAGGCAACTTTCCCCACTCTCGCTAGTATTTCAAAAGGTCCAATATAGCGTGGGTTAAGCTTGCCCTTTCTCCCAAACCTCAAAACACCTTTTCTTGGCGAGACTTTTAAGAATACGAAGTCACCTACTTCGAACTCCAAGTTTTTTCGTCGTCGGTCAGCATAACTCTTCTGACGACTTTGTGCTGTCTCCATCCTTTTCTTTATCATCTTGATCGTTTCTGTTGTCTCACGAATCAAATCTGGGCCTATTAGCTTACTTTCACCCACTCCACTCCAACAAACTGGGGATCTACACTTTCTTCCATAAAGAGCCTTAAACGGGGCCATGCCTATCGTGGCTTGGTAATTGTTGTTATAGGCGAACTCTGTGAGGGGCAAGTGTCGATCCCAATTCCCACCAAAATCTAAGGTACACGCTCTAAGCATATCCTCAAGAATCTGGATAACTCTTTCAGTCTGTCCACTGTTTGTGGGTGATAAGCCGTACTAAAATTCAACTTAGTCTCCAAAGCCTTCTGTAATCCTTGCCAAAATTTTGAGACAAACCGAGGGTCTCGGTCAGATACTATACTTACTGGGACACCGTGTAAGCGAACAATCTCATTTTTATAGATTTATGCCATCTTATCTAGTGAATAGGTCTTAGCAAATGCAATAAAATGGGCGCTTTTTGTGAGTCTGTCCATAACCACCCATAGTACATCGTGACCTCTTTGTGTTCGTGGTAGTCCCATAACGAAATCCATCGTAATGTGTTCCCATTTCCACTCAGGGATTGGAAGAGGTTGCAATAACCCAAAGGGCTTCTGGTGGCTTGCTTTAACTTGTTGACAAGTTAAGCACTTTGCCACAAACTCTGCTATCTGCCTTTTCATTTTGGGCCACCAGTACTGTCGTCTCACATCTTGATACATCTTGTTTGTCCCTGGATGTATTGTGTACTTGGTGTTATGGCATTCCTCTAATATCTCCCTTTTCAGTTGCTCACTGTTTGGAACACATATTCGATTTCGAAATCTCAAAATTCCATCGTTTGGCAATGCGAACTCCTTTTCTTGGTCGAGTTTAACCCTCTCTTTAACCCTTCGGAGTTCGTCGTCCATTTCTTGTGCTTCTTTAATTCGCTGAAGTATCACGGGCTGAGCATGTAGTTGTGAAAACACAACTCCAAACTCCCGTTCTTTAGGGTTCCAACTTGAGATGTCTTCTAAAAATTTCCATTCTTGTATCATTAAGCAGGCTAGGCTAGCCTTCCTACTTAAAGCATCAGCTACGACATTCGCTTTACCCGGATGGTATAGAATGTCGCAATTAAAATCAGCTAGCAATTCTAACCATCTTCGTTGTCTCATATTCAACTCTTTTTGAGAGAATAAATACTTGAGACTTTTGTGGTCAGTAAATACTTCAAACGAAGTACCAAAAAGGTAATGTCTCCACTTCTTAAGAGCAAAGACAATGGCTGCCAGCTCTAGATCATGCGTTGGGTAGTTTTCTTCATAAGGTTTTAACTTCCTCGAAGCGTAAGCTACTACCCTTTTATTCTGCATAAGTACACAGCCTAGTCCTTCTTTGGACGCATCTGTGTAGACTACAAATCCTTCATTCCCCTGTGGCAGAGTTAATACAGGGGCGGTGACCAATCGATCCTTCAATTCTTGAAAGCTAGTTTCACAATGGTTATCCCAAATGAACCGCACTTTGGCTTGCGTTAGTCTGGTTAAGGGGCAAGCAATCTTGGAGAAATCCTTGATAAATCTCCGATAATACCCAGCCAAACCCAGAAAACTTCGCACCTCCGTGACAGTCATTGGTTGCTTCCATTCCACTATGGCTTTCACTTTTCCTGGATCAACTGCAATCCCATCCTTCGACACTATGTGTCCTAAAAAGGCCACCTGTGTCAGCCAGAATTCACACTTGCTGAATTTGGCATACAATTTCTCTTCCCTCAGCGTCTGAAGTACTATCCTCAAGTGCCTTTCGTGCTCTTCTTCCGACTCAGAGTAGACCAGTATGTCATCTATAAAGACAACTACAAATTGGTCTAGGTATGGTCGGAATATCCGGTTCATCAAGTCCATGAACGTTGCCGGGGCATTCGTTACACCGAATGGCATCACCACAAACTCGTAGTGACCGTACCGAGTATTAAGGGCGGTCTTAGGGATATCTTCCTCTCGAATTCGTACTTGATGATATCCGGTTTTCAAATCCAGTTTCGAATAAACTGAAGCTCCTTGAAGCTGATCAAATAGCTCATCAATGTTCGGTAGAGGGTACTTATTCTTGATGGTAACTTGGTTAAGCGGACAATAGTCGATGCATAACCTCCAAGTTCCATCTTTCTTCTTGACAAATAGTACCGGAGCTCCCCATGGTGATGTGCTCGGGCGGATAAACCCTTTATCGAGTAATTCTTGTAGTTGGGTCTTAAGCTCATTTAACTCAGCAGGGGCCATCCTATAAGGAGTCTTAGAGATCGGAGCTGTTCCAGGTAACAACTCGATTACAAACTCAATCTCCCGATGTGGAGGTAAGTCCTTCAAATCATCAGGGAAAACATCGGGGTACTCATTTACTATGGGCACCTCTTCAAGCATCTTCTTATCTTCCGACTTATTCATGATATAGGCTAAGAACGCATAATTGCCCTTCTGTAGCAGTCGATTGGCTTGTAGAGAAGAGATAATGGGTAATGCGGGTGTGGTTTTGTTCCCTACGATTTCAATGATAGATTGATTCGGGAAACAGAGCCGCACAACTTTGTGATGACAGTCTACTTGAGCGTAGTGTGTTGCTAGCCAATCCATACCCAAAATAACATCAA
>CM047871.1:12759518-12790330 GCA_026212405.1 Petrea volubilis | reverse complement strand
CTTAACTACTTTATCCTAAAGGAGTTCTGCTATCCCATACATAGGTTAATGGGTTGAAATTTCTTCAAGGCAAGTAGGCTCTGTCGGTGATTTAGTTATTCAAACAAGTTGCTAAAACGGCTTCTATGAGTAGCTGAAACTATATCTTCCAATACCAGTACTAGAAAAGATAATGTTACTCCCTAGGTCTTTGTTTATCTTTTTTCTATCAGCTGGTTTATTGCTTACTAATCTACTATGCATATATATGCTGAATGACACATGGTTTTATAATTACATCCGAGTTATTAAATGAGACATATTGTTGATTTGGAGCCATATTTAATTTGACTAGCACATTTGGTATTGTATTGATTCTGTTTGTCTTTGGGTAATTGGTATCAAATTGGAATCATATGTTAATCATGCATTTCGAGGGTGTACATATATATATATATATATATATATATATCATGTCGTTGTGAACATCTTAATAAGCATAATTTTCAACAATAGATAAAGGGAATTTTTTGTGATAATGACAAATAAAGTTTAATGTTCTTTCTAAGACCACTACAAGAAATGTAACTTGTTTGCTACAACATTTTTTACTAAGCCTTTTAAAGTAGACTATAGCAAATAATCAAATAAAAAATAGTTATTCACTACGAAATTTAGATTAACGTAAATGGTCAAGTATTAAGGCGTTTATTTACTACAAGGTTAAGGTCGTAGCAAATCACAAAGTAAAAAACAGTTATTTATTACGGAATTCAGGCCGTAACGAGTAAAAAAAGTAATAGAATAGTTATTTAACATGAATTTCACTTGCAACGAATAAAAAGAATGAAAGAAAACCTACATAATTATCACCCCCTCCCCCCCCCCCCACCCCCGACCCCAAAAAAAAAAAATTTAACAATTTTTAAATAGCCTTAACAATTTTGACATAAAAAACAATTTAATACCTTTACAACTCACTATGAGAATATTCTACTCCATTTCAAAATATTTAAATTTCATATTAGATCACAGGGGAAAAAAATATTTTTTAAAATTTATCATTGAATTGTGGTAAAAAAAATATTAACTCAATTATTAATGTAACTTTACTAAAAAAATTATATAGTAAAATATGATAATCCCTAAATAATCGTCATGTATAAACGTATATATATGTGATATAGTGAGATTAATCAACATATATAGTAATTAATTGTTAATTTTCTAATAATAAAATTATTTAATTAAATTGATAAAAATGTCCAATTGACATGGAATTGTGGGAAATGTTCAATTGACTCAAATGAATTTGAGAAATCATTTAATTTTCTCAATTGTATTGTCAAGAACATCTAATTGAATTAATATAATTGGGAAAATTTCTAACTCAATTAAATTATGAGAAATTTCTAATTGACTCATAATTAAGTTGGGGGAAATGTCCGAGAGTTTATTATTATTGTTTTGTTGTTGTTTGTTGTGTTTTTATTTTTATGTACAATACTTTAAAAATATTTTTTTAACTAATGTATCATCATATATTACTATATATATATATTATTGTAAAGACACTTTAGAAGTTTAATTAAATTATACTTTTTCATTAAGTTTTCTACAGAATTTATTCAATTCGGTAATATTGCAAAATTGAAATAATATTTTGATAACTTTACCTTAGATTTAATGATACTAAGGATAAGTAATAACTAGTTGTATTAAATTAATAAATTGAAAATTTTTATAAACATTTAATAAGTAAAAAAATGTATTAAATAAAGAATTATGTTGGTACAAGAGCAAGACTCCTCCTATAATTAATAATATAAAAATATCGGCAAGACTCCTCCTAATAATTAATATAATAAAATATCGGCAAGACTCCTCCTTATCTGTGTTGGAAGCGAGGGTTTGACTCTAGCTACCAAAAATAAGCTCAGTTGCGCATGCGTGTGGCGCGCCTCTTCACAAGTGCATGTGACCAGCCATGGCATTGATCCCGGGTTCGATTAAATTGTAATTAATACAAGTGATAAGTTTGTGGTGAAAACTATTAATATGATTCTCGTAATGATCCGGTATTTCTGGTATTTTAAAAATTAATTATATGACAAATATATAGTGATTTAATGTGATATTATTTCGTATGTGAACTATGTGATTAAATTGTTTAGTGTTTTATTATTTTATAGGTGAAATGTTCAATAACTACTATGTTTTTCATACTACCCATTTGATTCTACTTATGTACATATTAACATAGTGTGTGCATATATAATTTGTGTATAATTTAGGAAATATTTTTAATGCACATTATAGCATAATGTAAAATACTCTAAATCAATATTTACATACATATATCAATATTTTACACACGTAAATACTAATTATGATTTTTTGAAATTTAAGAAAATATATTCACTATTTTCGAAATTATACTACTATATAACTATATATTACATATTTTAACAATAGAAAAATATATATTTCGAAATTAAAACACCTAAATAAATAGATGTACACATGTAATAGGATGATTATAATACACATGTTGAAAAATGTCACTATCTTTAATTAATAAAATTATACACCTAAGCTACTAGAAAAATCAAGATTGTAGACAACTGTATAAATCTTACTAATTTGGGTAATATTTGTGGGATATATCTTAAAAGAAAGACACTTGCTAGCATCATGTTAAATTAGGCTAACCATATATAATTTAGGGTACAACTCATATTATTTAGGGTAACACTTGTGTAAATTACAACCACAATTAGGTGTGAACATAAGCTAATGATAAGCCTAGTTGGAAGATCATATTAATTAACAAGATAAAACCTAATAAAATAATCTTATTTCTTGGCCAACAACTATAAATAGGAGGGGGGTGATCTTCATTTCCATCACACAACGCAAAACACACAAATCCCGCCTAAAACACCCCACTCACATTCACCTTACCCTAAACACGCAAAACACTTCATCTTTATAGTAATCTTTTACCCCATATATATATCCACATAAACCCTTCTTTTACATACATATATAATATCATCCCCCTATATATCCCCTTAATTACATAAAGCACTCTTGAAAGGAAGAAATATATGTAATTAGGGTAGGGACCTTACTTAATTTCATAAGTAAGATTCTTACTTTAATTCATAAATATTATACATCCATATTTGATGTATGCAAGGTAGGAATTTTCTTAATTAGACTAAGTTACTTTCTAGTGCTAGTTTATCATTTTACTATCATGATATTATGCTTCATTATGCTACTACAAGTTAATAGAAACTATGTTTCTAGTTATATTCATACCTTATGCTGATAGAATTAATATAAATACATGTATGTTTATTATTCCAAATATGCTCTTAGTATACTTTTATGTTTAAAGTTATAAGTATAGAAGTATGTTCCTCGTGTGAAATTATGTGAAAACATATGAAAACTTTATTTGTGCATGTGCGGCCCGTATGTGCTTCGGAATGGGTGTGGCTAGAGTTCGGCTGGGGCGGCAATAGGCTTGTCGGTCTTAAAACAGTTCTCGCCATCCATGTCCTAATCCCATCTTGCATGGACGGAGTGTTCCATGTATTGGTTGTAGGGAATTGGCATAGTCTCGAGATATGACCATCGATGTGAACGGCTGTAATTGATGTGAACGGATGGAATATTGGGTTTAATGATGTGAACAGTTGAAATCTTGTACTGTGAGAGACATAACGGAGTCACCAATAAGTGACTTGAAAAGTAATATTATGTGAGATATTATGACTATGTGCACATATTATACACACGAACACCTTATGTGATTAAGTGAAAAATTTCTACTCAACCGTTGCGTTGATTCTTCTTTATGTGACTATTTTTAGACAAAAATGAGATAGCGGATCAGAGTGGCATAGCATAAGCATTTAGAAGCGTTTACGCAATACACTTACTTTTATATTCTTTTGAAACTCTTGTATTTTGTACAAATTTTATGTAAAAATTATTATTTAATTTTAATAAAATATGAAGGGTATTTTTTCAGGTAGTGACAATTCTTGTCCGTAGTAAAAGTATTTATTATAGATCTATTAGCTACAATAGCAATTCCATCATAGTAAAGTATTATTTTTATTGTAGTGAACGTGAGCAAAATTTGAGGGTGATAATTGTACGACTAATACGTAAGAAGCTTTTCTGTCATTGGAATTGCTAGAAATTTAGCACGACAACACAAACAATCTAGATACAAACGAAAAATGAAGAAAAATGATACAAGATATAGACGTTTATTTCCACGGGGCATGACAGAGAGAAAGTTTCACTACAATGAAAAATATTTATGTACAATCAAATGTACTCAATAACTTCAAATTCTAAATATCTCCAAAGATATATAACACCATGGTTTGTTGAAACGGCGAGAAATAGGCTAGAACGGGCGTTCCATTGCGACAATGGGGAACGGTCTCGGTTTGATACGGCGTTAGGATTAAAAATAGTTATTTTCGCACAATTTTCGGCAAAAAATCAGTGGAATTACTTAGTCAGATAAACCATCATTGCTTTTAAATTATGGAGGAATTTGGGTGGATTTTTCTGCCAAAATCTTTTCAGCTAAATTTTTGCGAATTTTTGATGGAATTTTATTCGAAATTTAAATGATTTTTTAACAAAATCTTAACTCAAATTTGGAAACTACTGACATTCTTCACTTAACCAAAAAAATTAAAAATTAGGAATTTAATGAGAAACAACTAATGAGATATTTTCATTTGAATTAAAAAAACTCACAATAATAAAAAATTAGTATTCAGTCAAAATTGATCAATTGCAGTCAATCCACCCCATTGTTACATTATAAAGTAACTATAGGTACATGAAATCGTAAATTACAAGGATATTTGGAGAATTGAAACATTTTGCTAAAAATAAAGGCTCCTAATTATGTACAGAGAGAGATTAATCAACATATATAGTAATTAATTGTTAATTTTCTAATAAGAAAATTATTTAATTAAATTGGGAAAAATGTCCAATTGACATTGAATTGTGGGAAATGTTCAATTGACTCAAATGAATTTGAGAAATCATTTAATTGTCTCAATTGTATTGTCAAGAATATCTAATTGAATTAATATAATGGGAAAAATTTCAAACTCAATTAAATTATGAGAAATTTCTAATTGACTCATAATTAAGTTGGGGGAAATGTCCAGGAGTTTATTATTATTGTTGTTGTTGTTGTTGTTGTTGTGGTTGTTGTTCTTCTTCTTCTTCTTCCTCTTATTATTATTATTATTAATAATATTATTATTATTATTGTTCTTATTATTATTATTGTTGTTGTTGTTCTTCTTCTTCTTATTATTATTATTATTATTATTATGATGTACAATAATTTAAAAATATTTTTTTAACTAATGTATCATCACATATTACTATATATATATTATTGTAAAGACACTTTGGAATTTCAATTAAATTATACTTTTAAAAGAAGTTTTCTACAGAATTTATTCCATTCGTTAATAATGCAAAATTGAAATAAATATTTTGATTACTTTACCTTAGATTTAAGGACACTAAGGATAAGTAATAACTAGTAATATTAAATTAATAAATTGAAAATTTTTATAAACATTTAAAAAGTAAAAAAATGTATAAATGAAGAATTATGTTGGTACAACGGCAAGACTCCACCTAGTAATAATAATAAAAAAAAATAGGCAAGACACCTGCTTATCTGTGTTGGAAGCGAGGGTTAAACTCTAGCTTACACAAAAATACACTCAGTTGTTCACGCGTGTGGCGTGCCTCTTCACAAGTGCATGTGGCCAGCCATGGCATTGATCCTGGGTTCGATTCACATTGTAATTTATACAGTGATAAGTTTGTAGTGAAAACTATTTACTATGATTCTTGTCCGTAGTAAAAGTATTGATTATAGATCTATTAGCTATGATAGCAACTTCATCTTAGTGAAGTATTATTTTATTGTAGTTAAAGTGAGCAAAATTTGAGAGTGATAATTGTACGACTAATTGATAAAGAAGTATTTTTGTAATTGGCATTTTTAGAAATTTAGCACGGCAACACAAACAATCTAGATACAAACGAAAAATGAAGAAAAATGATACAAGATATAGACGCTTATTTCCACGGGGCATGGCAGAGAAAAAGCTTCACTACAATGAAAACTATTTATGTACAATCAAATGCACTCAATAACTTCAAATTTCTAAATATCCCCAAAGATAAATAACACCATGGTTTGTTTGAACGATGAGAAATAGGCTAGAACAGGCGTTCCGTCGCGACAATGGGGAACGGTCTCTGTGACGACCCGAAACCATTGGCTAGTTATGGGAATATGCTATGAATTCTTTTATTATAAAAATCTGAAAATTTTTCCTAAAAGTCTTTATTACATAGCAAAACACCAAGTACATAATAAAAGTCCTAAATATATGATACAATTACAAAGACTCGTCTACGACTTCTTCTAGCCAAAAGCTTCAAATCATCCCTCGCTATCCTCCTCGTTGATACCTTCGTTCTCATGTCCGGCTAAAACATGAAATATTAACAACGTCAACAATCACGTTGAGTAGCAATTTCACTTAACACATAAGGTGCGCGTGTGTGACTTGAACGTGCATATGTTCACATACTTGCATCAATATAAACCATATAAAATTTCAGATTCATAAGGTTCATAAATTGCACACTTTTCTACCATTTTCCACCTCGACGGGCGGCTACCTTATCTCGCCGTGCCGTAATTCAATTCCAACCAATACTCCCACCCAACCAAACACTCCAGTGGTCATATCCCGGGCATATGCCGATTTCCTACGACCCACTTCAGTACATGGAACACTCCGTCCATGCAAGGTGGGATTAGGCAACGATGGATGGCGAGAACGTTTAAGACCGGCAAGCCCGTTGCCGCCCGGCCGAACTCAGCCCCATCCACCCCTATCACTTTTTGGGCCCATATACACACAATTTTCAGTATAATCAGTACAATTCCCAGCACAATACACACTGATTTTCAGCACGTTGCACGAAATTTCAGCATAGAACACAATTTCCAGCTTACACGTTTCAGGTTGCGAACAGAATTTTCAGTTTGCGAAACACTCGAATTTCGGCTTAAAACATACCGAAATTACACACTGTAATTTCCAGCCTTTCGAAAATAAATTTTCAGTTTGTAAAATTCGAAATTCCAGCCTTGAAAAATAAGATTTTCAGCTGCTGGAACAGTAATTCCAGTTTTGAGGGCAGAATTTCCAGCTTTGAAAACAACTCCAATTTTCAGTTTTAAACACTGAATTTGTAACTTCTAACACATGAATAAAACCCTAAACACATATATAAACCCTATAGAAGCATAAATCCTAATTTTCCAGCACATAAATCGAGCAGAAACGCCCAAATTTCCAGCACAATGGTTCATGAACATACAACATGCATTTAGCTAAATTGTCGTGAAATCCTTTCGGACTAAGATAGTAACCAACTTGTGGTTACATCCCATGTCCTAATAGGAGAATAATATGTTAACACTATAAGAACACTAGCTCATGTATTAAGAGAAATCACTACCTTGTATTAAATATGAAGCATTCACTTCTATAAGGTACAATATCTATGAATTAAAGGAGAACCTTTACTTATGAAATTAAGTAAGGTCTCTACTTTAATTAAATATTCTTCTACCTTTTTCAAGAGTGTTTTATAGGGTTATAAGTATGTTAAATGAAGGGTTTATGTATATATATGTGGGTAGAAGATTTACTATGAATATGAAGTGTTTTGTGTGTTTAGGGTAAGGTAAGTGTGAGTGGGGTGTTTTAGGCGAGATTTTGTGTGTGTGGATGTGTTTGTGTGTGTTATGTGATGAAAAATGAAGTGATAAATCCCCAATTTATCCCCTATTTATAGTAGTTGTGCTTAAGAAATAAGATTATTAAATAATTAAGTCATTTTCTAATTATTGTTACCTTTCCACCTAAGGTTACAACTAAGGGTTATAATAAATGAAATCTTCCAACTCAATGCCCAACTCAATACCTAATTATAGCTTAAGTGTGAGTCTAAATGCACACTTCATAATCTAGTTTAATCTAAGCCTTACATGTATAAACATATCTAGAAGAATTCTTACATATGTGAATATTCATTTAATGCAAGGAGAATTGGGGAGCAAGTAATAATATACACCATATATTTATATTATACATATATATACATAAAATTTCGTTCACCCCCTCCTCTTTTTATATTTTTAAGATATTTTTACACAAAATATAATTTTTCCAATGTTTATGATGAAAAATGCCTAAAGAAATGAAAATATAATCTTATACCTTTATGTATAT
Organism: Petrea volubilis; assembly: GCA_026212405.1. Taxonomy (NCBI): domain Eukaryota; kingdom Viridiplantae; phylum Streptophyta; class Magnoliopsida; order Lamiales; family Verbenaceae; genus Petrea; species Petrea volubilis. The sequence continues at coordinate 12,781,961 of CM047871.1, read as the reverse complement.
GAATTTTCTTTAAAATATATACATATAAAGTGTAAGATATTTATATATACATAAATCATAATCTTATGACCTAGTATTTAAAAATAATTTTCAAAATAATTATTATAGTGTGAAATGACACATTTTAGTGAAAATGGCAATATCAAGAAAAATAATATAACCCTTTTTTATATAACTATATAAATTCATGTATACGCCTATATACATGTATATGTGTGTGTGTGTGTTTGAATTTTATGCATTTTATAATTACTAAATGAAGTAGAAAATAATTCCAATAATTATGCGTTTTGTAAATAAAAATAGGTATATATTGCAAAGTATATATTGCAATAGAAATTAATCATATAACATTTAAATAATACATATTTAAGCATCAATTAGTATATATATATATATATCTACATCATCTAAAATACAAAAATGACCTAGGATATATACATATTTTTGAAAATATACAAATTTATTTATATATACTTCAACATATAAAAATTCTTTGACTTTATTACAAATAATTCCTATCATTATAATTTTGAAAAATGTATGTATAAAATTATATATGTATATATTGATTTATATGAATATACGTCGAATCAAATGGGTGGTATGCAAACATAATAGTTGTTGCACATTTCCCATATAAGATAATAAAACATTAATTTAATCACATAGTTCACATATAAACTAATAATCACATAAAAACTAAATAATTTAATCATAAGATTAACTTTTAAAATACCTAGAAATACTGGGTCATTACATCCTCCCCTCCTTAAAAGGAATTTCGTCCCCGAAATTCATTCTTAAATATTGGAACGTTATGCTCTTCTGGTAGGTAGAGGATAATGCCAACTTATATACTACCTTTCCTATTCTTCCAAATATTTCAGAAGAACCGTCATAAATTGGTTTAAGCTTTTCTTTTGTTTCCCAAATCTTAAGACTCCTTTTCCTAATTCCAAGTCCAAATCTTCTTGTCTCTTATCTATGTAATTCTTTTAACGGTTTTGTATTTTTGTCATTCGCTTTTGAGCTACTTGGTAACTTTGGTGATTTCCTGTACTAACTTTGGGCTTTGCTTTTGCCAACTTCATTCCAACATATTGTGGATCTATATCTTTGTTCATAAAGTGCTTCGAATGGGTCATGCCAAATATAGGTTGATAATTATTGTTATAGGAAAATTCTGCTAGTGAGTGGTGTCGATTATCAACTGAAGCATATCCTCAAGGGTTTGTATAATTCTTTCTATTTGTCCACTAGTTTGAGGTTGGAAAGAGGTGCTAATATTCAACTTAGTGGTCAAAATACTTTGTAAGCCTTGCCAAATTTAGAACAAATCGTCGGTTTCTATCTAAGACTTATGCTAACCGAGACACCATGAAATCCAACTATGTCGTGTTTATAATTTTTGCCATTCTAAATCACACAACGAGGTGGGAACTTTTATAAATCTATCCACAACTATTGATATTGCATTGTTGCCTTGCTAAGTTCAAAATAGTCCTATAACGAATCCTTGGTGATATGTTCAAGTTTTACTCAAATGTTAGTAAGGGTTGTGATAGTTTGGATGGATACAAAATTAAATAAAAATGTATACGGCAAAACTGAAAACAATTTTTTTTTTTTTTTTTTTTTTTTTTTTTTTTTTTTTTGCAATTAATATGAACAAAGAATCAAAAATTGTAAGAAGCGAGCTATAAATGTAGTAGTATTTGCGAAATAGTTGTCAGCATTTTCATATCAAATACTATTTAGAAATATACATGAAGAATTTTACTAGAGATCAAGAATAACTCATCAATCTTCAAGGCTTGTTTCGAAAGATTTTCATGTTTGGAGTTTAGAAGTGAGAATGGAATAAAAGACTGAGAATATGTAGAAGTTTGAATAACATCTTTGTCGATTCAAGTGTCAAATATTGATTGGCGTAAATTGGAAAGATTTCAGGCGTTTACTAAAAGGAAAAGTAATTTGGAAATTTCCTATATCACAAACTTTTCAAGAAAGAGATGAAAGAGCTGTCGATTGAGAAATCTTTCAAGAGTGCCTCAAAAGAGAATGATTACGAAGACAATAGCCGCCACTGAAGTTGTTGTTTTTAAAAGGAGGTCAACGGCAACATTGGCCTTTTCTTTCTTTTAAATCAAACAACGAATATTGGTGGTAAAAGATATCCCGAATAAATATCGATATTGTGAATATATATATCGGGGTAAAAATAGTATGTAACAATCAAACTTATAGTTTTAGAGACAATTCACAAAGAGAATATAGGTCTCAAAGGTTCGATTAACAAGTAAAAAGGGGTTTCCGAACAAAATGAATTGTAGAGATCTTTTGAATAAGTGATAATGAGAACATACGAAAAGAATTAGCTAAGAAACATAACTTATCACAAGAGAATCGCCATTTAACTATTACACACTTCGCCTAAACTAGAAACTATTCTTAAAGCTCTACTATATATCTTTATTCTATTCCATAATTGCTCTTATTTTCTTATTTCTACTAAAATTCCCCCTCGTATTCTCCCTTGGTAATAACCTAATTTCAAATCCAATTTGGAATATACTTAAACTTTGTGTACATAATCAAATAACTCATAAATACTGGGTAGTGGTTACTTCTAAATCATATGACAAATATCAGGTTGAACCTCTAGTCTAGAAAAGAAATTACATAATATAGAGCTAAGATCGATTAATATTCTAACTAAATGATGGAAAACTAAAAGCGTACCTTTAACGACTGTAAGTTTATTTTGTTACCTTGCACATCCATCCCCCAGCTTTGAGGTCTCCTCCGGAGTTCCTTTTTCTTTGGCCACCCTGGGATTGTGGTATCACACAGTGTCTTAATTTATCAATTGCTCCATTGTACTTTTCAATTCTCAATACAATTTCTACTACCTATCTTAGATTTCGACCTTAGATCACCACAAACTTCCAAATCGTTTTTCCTCAATTTCAATAAAGTACCTAGCTTCTACATTTCCCAAATATCAAGGTCCCTATTTTAGTACTAATTATCCCTTTCTCAGTATTCATTTTATCAAAAGATACGTTTTCGCAAAATATAATTCAACCTAATACGAAATCCAATAGATGCACTAGAGGTTTTAGCAAACTTACATTGACTAATATCGGTTGTTGGGCATTGTGACTCTAAAGATGATTCCTGTAGGTGCAAGAGGTGGATTTCACACACATAGAACTCAAGTCACATAATTCTATCCGTAGTCATTTGAGGCTATTACCCAAGAAAATTCGCCTTATACTCTAATTTGTCAAGTATTCGCCATTTAGGGGAACAAAGTATAGACTGGTCGGCCGCCCCAGCCATACTCGCCACCCCGCATGTCAAATACCACCCACGGAAATTCTTCCCTAATTAGCCTTCTCGGACCTAGCCTATCTCCAATCTAATCCGAAATCTCACGCCGAGGATCCTTACCCAGCACAGCTTAGGCTTAAACCCAAAATATATTTCAATTGAATACGAAATCCAATAGATACACTAGAAGTTTTGTAGCAAAAGTCACACATACTATTACCTACTGCCAGGCGTTGGGACTCTAGAGGTGACTCCTGTGGGTTCAAGAGGTGTCTCCCGCGCACGTAGCACTTTGCCCTGCAGGCTTAACATTTTGCCTCGTGGGCTCAGTATATAACAATTTGGCCTAGTAGGCTCAATATATAACAATTTGGCCTCATGGGCTCAATGCTTATCAATATGCTCCACAGGCTCAAGCGGTGGCTCCCGTACACGTAGCACTTTGCCCCACAGAGCACTTAGCTCCCGATTTTCCGGCTGGCAACCTGCTCTGATACCACCTGTGACGACCCGAAACCATTGGCTAGTTATGGGAATATGCTATGAATTCTTTTATTATAAAAATCTGAAAATTTTTCCTAAAAGTCTTTATTACATAGCAAAACACCAAGTACATAATAAAAGTCCTAAATATATGATACAATTACAAAGACTCGTCTACGACTTCTTCTAGCCAAAAGCTTCAAATCATCCCTCGCTATCCTCCTCGTTGATACCTTCGTTCTCATGTCCGGCTAAAACATGAAATATTAACAACGTCAACAATCACGTTGAGTAGCAATTTCACTTAACACATAAGGTGCGCGTGTGTGACTTGAACGTGCATATGTTCACATACTTGCATCAATATAAACCATATAAAATTTCAGATTCATAAGGTTCATAAATTGCACACTTTTCTACCATTTTCCACCTCGACGGGCGGCTACCTTATCTCGCCGTGCCGTAATTCAATTCCAACCAATACTCCCACCCAACCAAACACTCCAGTGGTCATATCCCGGGCATATGCCGATTTCCTACGACCCACTTCAGTACATGGAACACTCCGTCCATGCAAGGTGGGATTAGGCAACGATGGATGGCGAGAACGTTTAAGACCGGCAAGCCCGTTGCCGCCCGGCCGAACTCAGCCCCATCCACCCCTATCACTTTTTGGGCCCATATACACACAATTTTCAGTATAATCAGTACAATTCCCAGCACAATACACACTGATTTTCAGCACGTTGCACGAAATTTCAGCATAGAACACAATTTCCAGCTTACACGTTTCAGGTTGCGAACAGAATTTTCAGTTTGCGAAACACTCGAATTTCGGCTTAAAACATACCGAAATTACACACTGTAATTTCCAGCCTTTCGAAAATAAATTTTCAGTTTGTAAAATTCGAAATTCCAGCCTTGAAAAATAAGATTTTCAGCTGCTGGAACAGTAATTCCAGTTTTGAGGGCAGAATTTCCAGCTTTGAAAACAACTCCAATTTTCAGTTTTAAACACTGAATTTGTAACTTCTAACACATGAATAAAACCCTAAACACATATATAAACCCTATAGAAGCATAAATCCTAATTTTCCAGCACATAAATCGAGCAGAAACGCCCAAATTTCCAGCACAATGGTTCATGAACATACAACATGCATTTAGCTAAATTGTCGTGAAATCCTTTCGGACTAAGATAGTAACCAACTTGTGGTTACATCCCATGTCCTAATAGGAGAATAATATGTTAACACTATAAGAACACTAGCTCATGTATTAAGAGAAATCACTACCTTGTATTAAATATGAAGCATTCACTTCTATAAGGTACAATATCTATGAATTAAAGGAGAACCTTTACTTATGAAATTAAGTAAGGTCTCTACTTTAATTAAATATTCTTCTACCTTTTTCAAGAGTGTTTTATAGGGTTATAAGTATGTTAAATGAAGGGTTTATGTATATATATATGTGGGTAGAAGATTTACTATGAATATGAAGTGTTTTGTGTGTTTAGGGTAAGGTAAGTGTGAGTGGGGTGTTTTAGGCGAGATTTTGTGTGTGTGGATGTGTTTGTGTGTGTTATGTGATGAAAAATGAAGTGATAAATCCCCAATTTATCCCCTATTTATAGTAGTTGTGCTTAAGAAATAAGATTATTAAATAATTAAGTCATTTTCTAATTATTGTTACCTTTCCACCTAAGGTTACAACTAAGGGTTATAATAAATGAAATCTTCCAACTCAATGCCCAACTCAATACCTAATTATAGCTTAAGTGTGAGTCTAAATGCACACTTCATAATCTAGTTTAATCTAAGCCTTACATGTATAAACATATCTAGAAGAATTCTTACATATGTGAATATTCATTTAATGCAAGGAGAATTGGGGAGCAAGTAATAATATACACCATATATTTATATTATACATATATATACATAAAATTTCGTTCACCCCCTCCTCTTTTTATATTTTTAAGATATTTTTACACAAAATATAATTTTTCCAATGTTTATGATGAAAAATGCCTAAAGAAATGAAAATATAATCTTATACCTTTATGTATATGAATTTTCTTTAAAATATATACATATAAAGTGTAAGATATTTATATATACATAAATCATAATCTTATGACCTAGTATTTAAAAATAATTTTCAAAATAATTATTATAGTGTGAAATGACACATTTTAGTGAAAATGGCAATATCAAGAAAAATAATATAACCCTTTTTTATATAACTATATAAATTCATGTATACGCCTATATACATGTATATGTGTGTGTGTGTGTTTGAATTTTATGCATTTTATAATTACTAAATGAAGTAGAAAATAATTCCAATAATTATGCGTTTTGTAAATAAAAATAGGTATATATTGCAAAGTATATATTGCAATAGAAATTAATCATATAACATTTAAATAATACATATTTAAGCATCAATTAGTATATATATATATATATCTACATCATCTAAAATACAAAAATGACCTAGGATATATACATATTTTTGAAAATATACAAATTTATTTATATATACTTCAACATATAAAAATTCTTTGACTTTATTACAAATAATTCCTATCATTATAATTTTGAAAAATGTATGTATAAAATTATATATGTATATATTGATTTATATGAATATACGTCGAATCAAATGGGTGGTATGCAAACATAATAGTTGTTGCACATTTCCCATATAAGATAATAAAACATTAATTTAATCACATAGTTCACATATAAACTAATAATCACATAAAAACTAAATAATTTAATCATAAGATTAACTTTTAAAATACCTAGAAATACTGGGTCATTACATCCTCCCCTCCTTAAAAGGAATTTCGTCCCCGAAATTCATTCTTAAATATTGGAACGTTATGCTCTTCTGGTAGGTAGAGGATAATGCCAACTTATATACTACCTTTCCTATTCTTCCAAATATTTCAGAAGAACCGTCATAAATTGGTTTAAGCTTTTCTTTTGTTTCCCAAATCTTAAGACTCCTTTTCCTAATTCCAAGTCCAAATCTTCTTGTCTCTTATCTATGTAATTCTTTTAACGGTTTTGTATTTTTGTCATTCGCTTTTGAGCTACTTGGTAACTTTGGTGATTTCCTGTACTAACTTTGGGCTTTGCTTTTGCCAACTTCATTCCAACATATTGTGGATCTATATCTTTGTTCATAAAGTGCTTCGAATGGGTCATGCCAAATATAGGTTGATAATTATTGTTATAGGAAAATTCTGCTAGTGAGTGGTGTCGATTATCAACTGAAGCATATCCTCAAGGGTTTGTATAATTCTTTCTATTTGTCCACTAGTTTGAGGTTGGAAAGAGGTGCTAATATTCAACTTAGTGGTCAAAATACTTTGTAAGCCTTGCCAAATTTAGAACAAATCGTCGGTTTCTATCTAAGACTTATGCTAACCGAGACACCATGAAATCCAACTATGTCGTGTTTATAATTTTTGCCATTCTAAATCACACAACGAGGTGGGAACTTTTATAAATCTATCCACAACTATTGATATTGCATTGTTGCCTTGCTAAGTTCAAAATAGTCCTATAACGAATCCTTGGTGATATGTTCAAGTTTTACTCAAATGTTAGTAAGGGTTGTGATAGTTTGGATGGATACAAAATTAAATAAAAATGTATACGGCAAAACTGAAAACAATTTTTTTTTTTTTTTTTTTTTTTTTTTTTTTTTTTTTGCAATTAATATGAACAAAGAATCAAAAATTGTAAGAAGCGAGCTATAAATGTAGTAGTATTTGCGAAATAGTTGTCAGCATTTTCATATCAAATACTATTTAGAAATATACATGAAGAATTTTACTAGAGATCAAGAATAACTCATCAATCTTCAAGGCTTGTTTCGAAAGATTTTCATGTTTGGAGTTTAGAAGTGAGAATGGAATAAAAGACTGAGAATATGTAGAAGTTTGAATAACATCTTTGTCGATTCAAGTGTCAAATATTGATTGGCGTAAATTGGAAAGATTTCAGGCGTTTACTAAAAGGAAAAGTAATTTGGAAATTTCCTATATCACAAACTTTTCAAGAAAGAGATGAAAGAGCTGTCGATTGAGAAATCTTTCAAGAGTGCCTCAAAAGAGAATGATTACGAAGACAATAGCCGCCACTGAAGTTGTTGTTTTTAAAAGGAGGTCAACGGCAACATTGGCCTTTTCTTTCTTTTAAATCAAACAACGAATATTGGTGGTAAAAGATATCCCGAATAAATATCGATATTGTGAATATATATATCGGGGTAAAAATAGTATGTAACAATCAAACTTATAGTTTTAGAGACAATTCACAAAGAGAATATAGGTCTCAAAGGTTCGATTAACAAGTAAAAAGGGGTTTCCGAACAAAATGAATTGTAGAGATCTTTTGAATAAGTGATAATGAGAACATACGAAAAGAATTAGCTAAGAAACATAACTTATCACAAGAGAATCGCCATTTAACTATTACACACTTCGCCTAAACTAGAAACTATTCTTAAAGCTCTACTATATATCTTTATTCTATTCCATAATTGCTCTTATTTTCTTATTTCTACTAAAATTCCCCCTCGTATTCTCCCTTGGTAATAACCTAATTTCAAATCCAATTTGGAATATACTTAAACTTTGTGTACATAATCAAATAACTCATAAATACTGGGTAGTGGTTACTTCTAAATCATATGACAAATATCAGGTTGAACCTCTAGTCTAGAAAAGAAATTACATAATATAGAGCTAAGATCGATTAATATTCTAACTAAATGATGGAAAACTAAAAGCGTACCTTTAACGACTGTAAGTTTATTTTGTTACCTTGCACATCCATCCCCCAGCTTTGAGGTCTCCTCCGGAGTTCCTTTTTCTTTGGCCACCCTGGGATTGTGGTATCACACAGTGTCTTAATTTATCAATTGCTCCATTGTACTTTTCAATTCTCAATACAATTTCTACTACCTATCTTAGATTTCGACCTTAGATCACCACAAACTTCCAAATCGTTTTTCCTCAATTTCAATAAAGTACCTAGCTTCTACATTTCCCAAATATCAAGGTCCCTATTTTAGTACTAATTATCCCTTTCTCAGTATTCATTTTATCAAAAGATACGTTTTCGCAAAATATAATTCAACCTAATACGAAATCCAATAGATGCACTAGAGGTTTTAGCAAACTTACATTGACTAATATCGGTTGTTGGGCATTGTGACTCTAAAGATGATTCCTGTAGGTGCAAGAGGTGGATTTCACACACATAGAACTCAAGTCACATAATTCTATCCGTAGTCATTTGAGGCTATTACCCAAGAAAATTCGCCTTATACTCTAATTTGTCAAGTATTCGCCATTTAGGGGAACAAAGTATAGACTGGTCGGCCGCCCCAGCCATACTCGCCACCCCGCATGTCAAATACCACCCACGGAAATTCTTCCCTAATTAGCCTTCTCGGACCTAGCCTATCTCCAATCTAATCCGAAATCTCACGCCGAGGATCCTTACCCAGCACAGCTTAGGCTTAAACCCAAAATATATTTCAATTGAATACGAAATCCAATAGATACACTAGAAGTTTTGTAGCAAAAGTCACACATACTATTACCTACTGCCAGGCGTTGGGACTCTAGAGGTGACTCCTGTGGGTTCAAGAGGTGTCTCCCGCGCACGTAGCACTTTGCCCTGCAGGCTTAACATTTTGCCTCGTGGGCTCAGTATATAACAATTTGGCCTAGTAGGCTCAATATATAACAATTTGGCCTCATGGGCTCAATGCTTATCAATATGCTCCACAGGCTCAAGCGGTGGCTCCCGTACACGTAGCACTTTGCCCCACAGAGCACTTAGCTCCCGATTTTCCGGCTGGCAACCTGCTCTGATACCACCTGTGACGACCCGAAACCATTGGCTAGTTATGGGAATATGCTATGAATTCTTTTATTATAAAAATCTGAAAATTTTTCCTAAAAGTCTTTATTACATAGCAAAACACCAAGTACATAATAAAAGTCCTAAATATATGATATAATTACAAAGACTCGTCTACGACTTCTTCTAGCCAAAAGCTTCAAATCATCCCTCGCTATCCTCCTCGTTGATACCTTCGTTCTCATGTCCGGCTAAAACATGAAATATTAACAACGTCAACAATCACGTTGAGTAGCAATTTCACTTAACACATAAGGTGCGCGTGTGTGACTTGAACGTGCATATGTTCACATACTTGCATCAATATAAACCATATAAAATTTCAGATTCATAAGGTTCATAAATTGCACACTTTTCTACCATTTTCCACCTCGACGGGCGGCTACCTTATCTCGCCGTGCCGTAATTCAATTCCAACCAATACTCCCACCCAACCAAACACTCCAGTGGTCATATCCCGGGCATATGCCGATTTCCTACGACCCACTTCAGTACATGGAACACTCCGTCCATGCAAGGTGGGATTAGGCAACGATGGATGGCGAGAACGTTTAAGACCGGCAAGCCCGTTGCCGCCCGGCCGAACTCAGCCCCATCCACCCCTATCACTTTTTGGGCCCATATACACACAATTTTCAGTATAATCAGTACAATTCCCAGCACAATACACACTGATTTTCAGCACGTTGCACGAAATTTCAGCATAGAACACAATTTCCAGCTTACACGTTTCAGGTTGCGAACAGAATTTTCAGTTTGCGAAACACTCGAATTTCGGCTTAAAACATACCGAAATTACACACTGTAATTTCCAGCCTTTCGAAAATAAATTTTCAGTTTGTAAAATTCGAAATTCCAGCCTTGAAAAATAAGATTTTCAGCTGCTGGAACAGTAATTCCAGTTTTGAGGGCAGAATTTCCAGCTTTGAAAACAACTCCAATTTTCAGTTTTAAACACTGAATTTGTAACTTCTAACACATGAATAAAACCCTAAACACATATATAAACCCTATAGAAGCATAAATCCTAATTTTCCAGCACATAAATCGAGCAGAAACGCCCAAATTTCCAGCACAATGGTTCATGAACATACAACATGCATTTAGCTAAATTGTCGTGAAATCCTTTCGGACTAAGATAGTAACCAACTTGTGGTTACATCCCATGTCCTAATAGGAGAATAATATGTTAACACTATAAGAACACTAGCTCATGTATTAAGAGAAATCACTACCTTGTATTAAATATGAAGCATTCACTTCTATAAGGTACAATATCTATGAATTAAAGGAGAACCTTTACTTATGAAATTAAGTAAGGTCTCTACTTTAATTAAATATTCTTCTACCTTTTTCAAGAGTGTTTTATAGGGTTATAAGTATGTTAAATGAAGGGTTTATGTATATATATATGTGGGTAGAAGATTTACTATGAATATGAAGTGTTTTGTGTGTTTAGGGTAAGGTAAGTGTGAGTGGGGTGTTTTAGGCGAGATTTTGTGTGTGTGGATGTGTTTGTGTGTGTTATGTGATGAAAAATGAAGTGATAAATCCCCAATTTATCCCCTATTTATAGTAGTTGTGCTTAAGAAATAAGATTATTAAATAATTAAGTCATTTTCTAATTATTGTTACCTTTCCACCTAAGGTTACAACTAAGGGTTATAATAAATGAAATCTTCCAACTCAATGCCCAACTCAATACCTAATTATAGCTTAAGTGTGAGTCTAAATGCACACTTCATAATCTAGTTTAATCTAAGCCTTACATGTATAAACATATCTAGAAGAATTCTTACATATGTGAATATTCATTTAATGCAAGGAGAATTGGGGAGCAAGTAATAATATACACCATATATTTATATTATACATATATATACATAAAATTTCGTTCACCCCCTCCTCTTTTTATATTTTTAAGATATTTTTACACAAAATATAATTTTTCCAATGTTTATGATGAAAAATGCCTAAAGAAATGAAAATATAATCTTATACCTTTATGTATATGAATTTTCTTTAAAATATATACATATAAAGTGTAAGATATTTATATATACATAAATCATAATCTTATGACCTAGTATTTAAAAATAATTTTCAAAATAATTATTATAGTGTGAAATGACACATTTTAGTGAAAATGGCAATATCAAGAAAAATAATATAACCCTTTTTTATATAACTATATAAATTCATGTATACGCCTATATACATGTATATATGTGTGTGTGTTTGAATTTTATGCATTTTATAATTACTAAATGAAGTAGAAAATAATTCCAATAATTATGCGTTTTGTAAATAAAAATAGGTATATATTGCAAAGTATATATTGCAATAGAAATTAATCATATAACATTTAAATAATACATATTTAAGCATCAATTAGTATATATATATATATATCTACATCATCTAAAATACAAAAATGACCTAGGATATATACATATTTTTGAAAATATACAAATTTATTTATATATACTTCAACATATAAAAATTCTTTGACTTTATTACAAATAATTCCTATCATTATAATTTTGAAAAATGTATGTATAAAATTATATATGTATATATTGATTTATATGAATATACGTCGAATCAAATGGGTGGTATGCAAACATAATAGTTGTTGAACATTTCCCATATAAGATAATAAAACATTAATTTAATCACATAGTTCACATATAAACTAATAATCACATAAAAACTAAATAATTTAATCATAAGATTAACTTTTAAAATACCTAGAAATACTGGGTCATTACAGTCTCGGTTTGATGCGGTGCTAGGATTAAAAGTGGTTATTTTCGCATAATTTTCAGCAAAAAACAGTGGAATAACTCAGTCAAATAAACCATCATTGCTTTTAAATTTTGGAGGAATTTGGGTGGATTTTTCTGCCAAAATCTTTTCAGCTAAAGTTTTGCGGAATGTTGCCATCCATATCAGCGATTAATAAAGGCCCCTCTTTATCTTTTACATACAGAAGAATATCAGATATTCCTTTAAATTCCCTAATTAGCTCTAAAATCCCTTTATCCCCCCTAAGAATCCTAATCCCATCATCAAGTTTATGCCATGGTAGACAATAATATATTACTACATTGCAAGCTTTCCCACCAGCTTTTGCATACATATCTAGTAAATTATTATAGAAAAGTCTTTCCTTATCTACATTAGGAAACCACACTTTGTGCCCACCAAAATATCTAACCCTAGGAACCCACTCAATAAATCCCCCAACCCATAAATAGATATCAGCATAATCTCCCCACACCATATTATGCATAAAAAAATATATATTTTAATTAAATTCCCAGTACACGACAAAACAATAGAACATTACAATTTCTAAAAAAAAAAAACAATTGAAATAAATGCCCACTACTCAACATAGTTCATCCATAATTTATTCCACTAAAACTGACTAATATGCAGATTATCCTAATATTATACTAATGCGGTCAACATTTTCAGTCATAAAGAAACAACACAAACTAGGGTTTTGGGACCACATTTTCCACAAACCAAAAACACGCACACATTATAAGGGTGGGGACCAAGAAGACACAGAAAGGGACATCACCAAAAAAAGAAACAAAACAAGTAAGCGATACTTTAGACCCTAATTAGTTATTATGCTCGAAAAAAAGACAGCACCGGCCCCAATTCAAAAATGGGTCACTTTAACAAAAAAGGGTGCGTTTCACAGTAAGCTCACCTGGTTTCACATGATTTAACAATGACGTATTATTGTTCAACTGTTACTGGTTCAGAACATCCTGTACTCCTTTTCACCTTTGATTTGTGGTGCTAATCTTCTTCCTCTACCCGAAAACCCTAATTTCTTCTGTCTATTTGGGAGAAATCGATTGTTTTTCCCTAAATTTCGAAAACCCTAGATTTCTCGCTGTAAAAATTCTCTCTCAACGAAGTTAAAATGAAATGAATGGTCAAAAACCTCAGTTGCATTCTATAAATAAGAAGGGTAAAACGGGCATTTCACCAAAACACTAACGCCGTCAAATTACTTTTAACGATCAGGGAACGTGAACATAATTTTCAAAAACGGAGGGGTTATTATGTATATTTTTAAACCACAGGGGAAAAGCGTGCAGCACGTAGGGGTTTTTTGTAATTTCCCCAAATTTAAATGAGTTTTTAGCAAAATTTTAAATCAAATTTTGAAATTAATGGCATTCTTCAATTAATAAAAAAAATTAAAAATTAGGAATTTTAATGAGAAACAACAAATGAGATTTTTTTCATTTGAATTAAAAAAACACAAAATAATCAAAAATTAGTATTCAGTCAAAATTGATCAATTGTAGTCAATCTACCCTATTGTTACATTATAAAGTATATATAGGTACATGAAATTGTAAATTACAAGGATATTTGGAGAATTGAAACATTTTGCTAAAAATAAAGGCTCCTAATTATGATAATTATTTCAAAATTTATTGAATGGATGTAGTCATAAATATATTTGAGAAAGTGGTTTCCTTTATGCAAAATAGATCTCCATTCCAGATCCTCACTCATGAAAATTGGTCTAAAGAAAGAGTATTTAAATTGTGAAACGGCTATCGTTTATAGTGAAGGAAAAGAATTGCTTAACAACTATAAAAAAAATGTCTCAAATTCCCTTTCCTCCTTGTGCTTACAACACTTGCACTTATCATGGTAAGTGCTCTCTCTCTCTCTCTCTCTCTCTCTCTCTATGTATATATATATATATATATATATATATTGTCATTGTTTTTAAGCTTGAAGTTGCATTTGTGGTGTTGTAGGGTATAAAACTGAGTGGCCAGACCTAGTTGGGATGCAATCGTTCCTAGCCAAGGCTAAAATCCAGATTGATAATCCATATGTTACCGTTGTAATTGTTGGCCGTAACACACTAACAGATCGAGACTTCTGTTGCAATCGAGTCTATTTATTTATTGATGACAATAAGAACGTTTTGTTCGCTCCAAAAGTTGGATAGTCATCACATTTGCTAAAACAAAAGTGAAAATAATCTATAAATCTAAATATTGCGAGTTCAATAGAACTCCTTGAAATAATGTAAGGTTCAATAGAACTCGTTTATGCATTGTAAGAGTTTAGATGTGTTTGCTTCAGTGATATTGTTTGTTTTACATTGAAATTATGCGTTCACTCTTTATTTGACTTTGATAACCTCAAAATTGAAAAAAAAATTGAATTTTTCCATAGTTTGCACCATATTCCATAACCTGGCTAAGCCCAAAAAAATGTGCCATATGTTGTTGGGCAAATATTGGGACAATAATTGCTAAAGGTTCCTTGTACTTATAACAAATGGGCTAAAATTCTATTGGACTAATATTCTGATAGCTCACGGACCATTTTTCATTTTTTGTAGCCAAGCTTTTTTGCAAACATGGTACCCTTGTTGTTGCAGTATTGATCTAGGTAGGCTCGTGTTTTAATCACTCGTACAAATCATTTTAACAAATTTAAAAAGAATTATTAAAATCAGTTTAACGAATTTAAAAATAATTATTAAAAAAAATGTTCATTAAGTTGTTTTAGTATAATAGGTTAAGGGGTAATTGACTCAAAAAATTGATTTTTGGATCTTTTGGAATGAAAATTTGAGGGGATGGGTTTACGAGATAGAAAATTAATTTTATTGATTTCTAGATATAAAAATTTATTTCGAAGAATTTTTGATATTTTTCCCTTGAAATAAAAGTCAAAATAATCTGTATAAGTGACTGAGAATAATAAATATCTAAATTATGTAAGTTCAGTAGATTTTGTTTTAATTTTTGTATTAGGCTTCTCATGTGATCTAAAGCATAGTCGAACAAGTAGATGAGCAGCTGTAACCATTTGAGGAAATCCGAGATATAGAGGCAGTGTTTTGTTTGGTAGGAATAATTATTTAAAAAAAAATGGCTCTAGGCCTAATTTGGGTTGATTTCTGTGGGCCTTTCCTTTGTGGGCCAAAAATTAGATATTGTTTAAAAAAATAATTGTTGTATTCATTTCGATGGTATTAACTTTCTCTCTCTCCCCCCCCCCCCTCCTTTTGGTGTGAAGCACATTGCACTAATCTTAATTTTGGTATGGTTTGCATGTAAGTATTTTTAATATTTAAAATTCTTTTCTTAAATGATAAATTAAGTGCTCATTTTATTTAGCCAAAAAAAAGTGGTCATTTTAACTATTGAATATAAAAATACAATTAAACATATAAATTTTCTTATTATTTTAAATATCCTTTTAAACTTATAATTATTAATTTAAGTTGATATGTAGTGTAAATATTTATTTATGCATATTAAATTTAAATATATTTTTTATTTCACTTGATTAACGATGAATAATTTCAAATAGTTGAGTAGTGTTCTTAAGAAGCTTATTGTTTAATTTCAAAAGGAATAAATTATACTAAATAGTGTCTAAAACAAACGTTGATAGATATTTTCATATGTTTTAGTAATCTTTGAAAATTTTCTAATGTTAAAATTGAATATCCGTGAAATGGCCATGATAGTTCCATGACATTGCACTGGAATTGAAACAGTGTCCTCCTTTCCATTCTCCGTGGCCAGCCCCGCAAACCTTGTATAACACCAAAAATGAGCTGACAACATGCGACCGAAAGATAAAGCAAGTCCATAGCACCATAAAAAAAAATGTTTTAATATTTGAATAAATCATATTTGAGATCTTGCATATTGATCATTATGTGTCTATTAGTTTATCAGATCACAAGAATGTGAATGCTATATCAACGTTTCCAAATATTACCTGTGAAGCACAAATCAGGTTGATGGGAATATTCCCTATGTTATTGGGCAAATCTACATCAGTGAACTACATTACACGTGTGAACCTCAGTAGCATTCGACTTTAACTGAAAACTTTCTCTCTACGTGGTGAAGTGTGAATGCATTTGACCTACAATGTTTTGTGGAGATTGAAAAATGGTAGCTTCAATAGGTGGCATGTCAAGTTACAGGAATACCTTAGAATATTTCCCATATGTGAGTAGTAGATTGTTTTCTGAGAATCGAATTTATTCTCAACAAACTCAGTCAATGTGGGATAACATAAAGTTTTTGGCTAATAAATTTTAGTGCCAATTTTTTGTTATTCAAATGGACTTGTTCGCAACTATTCAAGGTATTTTATGCATTGTTCCGTTGGACCGTTTCATTATATTTCGGCGAATAAAATTAGCTAATTGGTCTAATTGTATTTCCAAGAACGAATTTTGTCTAGCTACCTTATTAATTTGGCCTCAAGTTTGTTAAATTTTTCCTTTATAACATTAAACATTTTTCAAATGCTGCATGCAGTGAGGGCTTGCTCTCCAGTTGATCTTGCTATTCACGACTCCAAACATGGGGTTTTTGGTTTATATATCCGCCAAAATTATATATTATAACCTTTCCATGCCAATTAGGATCATGATACCAACTCAGACTCTAGCCACGATATTGTGTGCAATGCTTTGAGGCATATTATAGGCAAATTTCTTTTGATTGATGAAGCATTGTCCTAATGTGCTCCATGCTTGATACTAATAAAAAGAGTGTCCACTGCCACATATACCACAAAGGAAATAGGAATTAGATAGATTGGTTTTAGCGTTAATTTGATCAAATTTGCTAAGGACAACATCAAATTTATCATCTAGTACATAAGAATTGTTCATATTATTTTTTTAAAAAAAATATGAAAATATGAAATCAAAATTAAAGGTTATGTTTGAATCCATAAATACTAATATGGTATCGATATTGATCATCATCGTTCCCATCAGTGGTGTCGAAAACTTATTACGATAAATCCGCAAGTATACAGGTTGCCAAGATAATTAAATAGTGAGTAGAGTATTGTTCCCATGAGACACAGGATCATCAACTGTTGACTTTGTAAATTCTTTACTGGTTAGGCTTCAAATTTAATGAAAGATTACAAAAATAAAATAAAAATAACTTATTAGAAAAGGTAAGTATGAAAGACTGGGGCCAATTTTCCATCGATAGAATATTGTCACGTAACTATTCAAACAATCATATGTTTTAATTTTTTGATCATCTTACAATCCGATTCGCGTATGTATTTATAGTCTCCTTTGAAAGTAAAACATGTGTAGTAATGGATCTGATGCTTATAATTTGGTGATCACATACAAAGATCCATAACCCTTTAAGAACAAGAATTATGTTAATCGAAAAGTTGTGGCTCGAGACACGAATCAATTAATTGATCGCATAAGTGCACATAATTTCTAAGTCAACGCATTTTCGATATCTGTATAGAAAATAGTCCAATTTTGTAGATAACCTTTAAATTTTGGAATATAAAATCTCAAAACTTGAAAATATTGGATTGGATAGATAAAAATTCAATACCAAGGATGCTAGAATGATTTACATGAAATTCATCTCATGAATCCATCTATAGCCGTAAGATAGGGTGAATCCTACCAAAAGTAGATTCCCAGTTGAGTTTGGATTGCGCGAAACGACCATCAGGACCAAAACAGCTTAACCTGTTTTGTTTGTAGTATGACTGGAGGTTCTGATTTCATGAAATGGCTAGGTCATTTTGTCATGCACTTGAAACATCTTAGGCCATTTCGTGGTGCGAAGGTGCTTGGGTTATCTATCATTTAGACAGGCATGCGAACTCTGATGGTCTTGGTCATTTTGTTCTTGGAAATGTTGTCTTTTCTTCTAAAAAGCAATCATTTGTACTTTATAAGCTCTTATTGTTACAAGATTAACACTTTTATTTGATTTCAAAGTCTGATCATTGATGTATAAATTCCTACTCATATCCCAAACAAACTTTATGGGTCTCATCAAACGTGTTTCATTAAGCTCATAAAATTATACAAATTCTAGGCTTATCACTATCATAATTGAGTTTAGTTCCACAAACCAATCAATTCGATGTTACATATCACAAACCAAAAACCAAACCGAATTGGTTCAGTTTTGCTTTGGCTTTAACCGGGCCAATTCGGTTTGATTTTGATTTTAGCCGAAACAACCAAACTTCCTAAGACTTTAAAAATTAAAAAAAAAAAAAAAAGAAAAATACTTGTTGGTGACAATGTTTGACAGAACCTGGAAGATGGAAATTAAAGTCATAGTGGCCACTTTGAAAATGGAATATATGCTAGCGCCCCCCCTGTGATACCTCTAATGAGCACGAATAACCCTGTGATAAAAAAAATCTCATAAAAAACCTTATGTAATTTCTAATTAACACAAAAAACCCTAGTGTATTTCACGCGCTTATAATGCGAATTCCACAGTGATTTGACAATATAAAATTACACTTTTACCCCTATTTTTAAAAGATAAAAAATAAATAAATAAATAAATTATACGTGCCCCTTCCCTCCCTCTGTCTCTCTCTCTCTCTCTCTCTCTTTTTCTCTCTCTCTCCCCCATCCTTCCCTCCCCCTCCCCCTCCCCCAATGGTTGCAGGGCTGGAGGCGGGCTGGCGGACGGCTGGCGGCGGCGAGCGGCGGACGCCGCGGCAAGAGGCAGCGGCGTAGGCCCTCCCTCTCTCTCTCTCCCCCTCTCTCTCTCCCCATCCCTCTCTCTCTCCCCCATCCTTCCCTCCCCCTCCCCCTCCGCCAACGGTTGCAGGGCTGGAGGCGGGCTGGCGGACTGGGCGGGCGGCGGCGGAACGACCGTCCCTCTCTCTCTCTCTCGCTCTCTCTCTCTCCCCCCACCCCCGCCTTCTGGATCTCTCCTGCCCCCCCCCCCCCCCCCCCCTCCCTTCTGACCTCATCTCTCTGCGTGGGGGGAGGGGACGGCGGCAATGGCGGGGACGGCGGTGGTGGCGGTGGTGGATGTGGAAGGTGGAGGTGGAGAGAAGGAAAAAGGGGGAAAGAAAAGACAGAAACAGTGGGAAAAAAAAGAATTTTTTTAATTATAATAATATATATTCTAATTTTTTATATTTAAAAAATAAAATTTATAGTATTATAAGATTTATTTTTTAAAAAATATTAAATATATATAAGAGAACAAAAAATCCTCACAAGGGTAAAATAGTCCATTTACATTCATTTGACTAAAAATCAATTTTAGGGGGGAGGTGAGCAAATTTACATGAAACACAAGGTTTTTTAAGTGATATATTTTTTCATAGGGTTTTTTCAGCTCTTTTTGGATAACACAGGGTAGTAAAATGCTGTTAGCTCCTTTGAAAATGGAACTTGTTGCCTGTTGATGACTTCATGTTAATGAATAATGACTTTCACTTTGCAAATTGCAGTTTATACTTTACATAAAATACGAGACAACATTTATATCTTGAAATACTTTTAAGTAGCAACTAGAAAAATGTAAATCAAGAAATTAAAAACCAAACTACATCAAGTCATCCAATATTTAATCTTGAAGGCGAGTTGGGAATGTGGGATTGTTGGGTGTTGGCCACATCTTGCCGACACAAGATTCGCAAGAGCAGAGTGCAAAGATTTGTATGAGAAAACTGAGAAACAGGAAAAATGAGTTGGGTCATAGTGTGTTGGAGACAGAGAAATTGCTTGTTTAGGCTCAAAAATCACTCTGACATGGAAATAGGCTGACCCACTAGTTTGTGGGCTAAGGCCAAAATTGGCCAGCTGATTTTAAAAACTATTTAGGCTTAATTATTAAGGGCCA
Source organism: Petrea volubilis (assembly GCA_026212405.1). NCBI lineage: Eukaryota > Viridiplantae > Streptophyta > Magnoliopsida > Lamiales > Verbenaceae > Petrea > Petrea volubilis. Next base: position 12,761,500 of record CM047871.1, on the reverse strand, counting down.
GACATAAAGTTTAGAGTTGATAGAAAATAGTGTTGATCCATACAGGACCCTTGCGCTTGAAAGAAGTGGAGGACCAACAGATAGGATTGGATAAAGGGTACTAGTCTAATCTAGAGGAATTTTAGAAGTTTGGAACAACCAAAACGGCACAAAAAAAAAAAAACAAAAGAAACATGTAAAGAAAATGCAAAGTTGCTCCAGATGTTCAGGAATCAATGAAGAGGTGTCAAAGTGGCATCGACGAATATGGAAAGACTGTTGGGGGCTCTAACTATAAAAGAAGCCGAGCGACACCAGAAAGAAAGTTTATACTCACCAACCACCACCACCAACATAACAAATCCAATCATCAGGATATCTACCCTTCTTCACCACCGCCACTACCAACCAACATAACCAAATCTATCATAAGGATATCTACCCTTCCTTCAACCACAAATATAAAATTATATGAAAACAAAATTAAAGGTTACACCACAAATATAAAATTATATGAAAACAAAATTAAAGGTTATGTCTGAATCCATAAATACTAAGGTGCTGTCAATATTGATAGTCATCGTTCCCATCAATTATGTGGAAAACTTATTACGATAAATCCGCAAGTATACAGGTTTGCCCAGATAATTAAATAGTAAGTAGAGTATTGTTCCTATGAGAGACAGGATTATCAGCTGCTGGACTTTGTAAATTCTTTATTTGTTAGGACGTCAAATTTAATGAAATGATTAGAAAAATAAATAAAAATAACTTCGAAGAAAAGGTAAGTATGAAAGACTGGGGCCTATTTTCCATCAATAGAATATTGTCAAGTAACTATTCAAAACAATCAACGTTTTAATTTTTTGATCATCTCACGATCCGATTCGCATACTATTTATTGTCTCCTTTTAAAAGTAAAACAGTGTATTAATGGATCTGATGTGTATAATTTGGTGATCACATACAATATCCATAACCCTTTGAGAACAAGAATTATGTTAATCGAAAGTTGTGGCTCAGGACACAAATCAATTAATTGATCGCATAAAGTGCACATAATTTCTATGTTAATGGCATTCCCGATATCTATATAGAAAATAGTCCAATTTTTATAGATAACCTTTCAATTTTGGATATAAAATCTCAAAACTTGCAAATATTGGATATGATGGATAAAAATTCAATACCAAGGATGCTAGAATAATTTACATGAAATTCGTCTCATGAATCCACCTATAGCCGTAAGATAGGGTGAATCCTACCAAAAGTAGATTCCCAATTGAGTTTGGATTGCGTGAAACGACCATCAGGACCAAAATAGGTTAACCCGTTTTGTTTGTATTGTGACTGCAGGTTCTGACCTCATGAAATAGCTAGGTCATTTTGTCGTGGACTTGAAATGTCTTTGGCCATTTCGTGGTTGCGAAGGTGTCCTGGGTTCTCATATCGTTGAGACGGGCAATGCGAACTCTTATGGTCTTGGTTTTTTCTTGTTCTTATTAAATCTATGTCCTTTCTTCTAATAAACAATTCATTTGTACTTCATAATCTCTTATTGTTACAAGAATAACACTTTTATTTTGATTTCAAAGTCTAATTACAGATGTATAAATTCCTACTCATATCCCAAACAAACTTTATGGCTCTCATCAAAAGTGTATCAACTAAGCTCATAAAATTATACAAATTCTAGGCTTATCACTATTATACTGAGTTTGGTTTGGCAAACCAATCAATTGGATGTTACATATCACAAACCAAAAACCAAGCGGAATTGTTTCGGTGTCGCTTTGGCTTTAACATCAATTCGGTTTTTTGTTTTGATTTTTATCCAAAACACACCAACTGCCTAAGACTTTAAGAACAAAAAAAAAAAAAGAAAATACTTGTGTGACGATTTGGACAGAACTTGGAAGATGGAAATTAAAGTCACAGTGTCCACTTTCAAAATGGAACTTATTGCGTATTGATGACTTCATGTTATGAATAATGACTTGGGA
>CM047871.1:12712960-12759018 GCA_026212405.1 Petrea volubilis | reverse complement strand
TAAGCCACTGTTATGGCTGTATATGTATGACGACCCCGAAATCCCTTTATTATTATTATTATTATTATTAGATTAATACTATCATTATTGGCTACATACATGCATACATTTTTAATTGCAACGTATAAGGTACATTACATAAGGGTACATCAACAAAAGAGAGTCTCGACTTGCTAGTTTACTATTGATACATAGCAAAAGCAAAAACCCAAAACAGGTACGCAGCGGAAAATCCTACATCCTTCTTCCTAATAAAATGCTTCAAAAGGTTCCTCCTCCTCACCATCATAAAAGCTATCTTCGGAAGCATCTAAAATATAATATAACATGGAATCAACATACGTTGAGTAGAAACACTTCTTTATACACATAAGGTGCTCGGGTGTCAAGTGCACATTAGTTACACATAGCACATATATAATTTCACACTTTCTACCTTTCGTCAACTGACAGTGACCCTTATAACTACCCGGGCCGAAATAACAACCAGCACATTTCTCCCGCCAGCCTTATCCTCCAATGGTCGTATCCCAGGCATACGCCTTAGTATTGTTCTACGACCCTCTCTCTTGAGTAGATCCCTCCATCTACCCAAGGGAGGGATTAGGAGATGGAAGGGTGGTGAACTCTCCCGGCTACTCAATAGTATGTCCCGGTGGAACACCCCCCAGACCATTCCAGCACATATGGGCCCATCCACACAATTGCAATTTGTTCACATATGCACATAATCATAGTTTAGCAAAGTAAGCTCCACACGTATAAATGAAAGCTTTATGTTTGCTTATTAAGCATACTTACATAGAAATGGTAAATATATATATAGCTAGTAGCAAAATATGTAAATAGATAAAATATGAATATAAATATATAAATATATAAACATAACTAGTGTAAATATATAAATATAAAGACTAAAATATAACTAGTATAAATATACTTAAATATATATATAGATTAAAAGATAACTAATATAAATATATAAAATATATAAAATGTGATATAGATAAGTTTATATATATAAAGATGATAGAAAAATATATAAACTATATAAAGTGTGATATAGATATAAGATGATTGAAATTATCTACATATGTATATAAACCAATAAAATGAATATAATTATATATATACTTATACGTACCATATATATATATATATATAGATTAAAGTAGTCTTACTAAGTATTACTAAGTATATAATTAGTCTATAATAAGTAGACATATATATATACGTACATAACTATATATATATATACCTAATCTCTAATAAATTAGTTAAATGAATAGATAACAATACTTTAAATATTTACATATATATACGTACATATATATATATATATATATACATGTATATTTCTATAATCATCAAAGTAGGCATAAAACTATACAATAAAGTATAATAAATAGATATGTGGAGCTTTCTTCACAAATACTTTCAAGACAACATAGGATATTCTCCTACTAGCTCAATTAAAGAATCATGGTCTCATACTACTTCATATAAAGCATAGAACTCACATAATAATTCAAATAAAATATAAGAATGCCATATTATTGTAAGAAGGCACAATAATCACATAATTTTCCAAGAAAGCATAGTAAGCACATAGAACTCCAAATAAGCATACTAATCACATAAGATCTTCAAGATCATGCTCATAATACTATCCATCCTTCAACTTCCTCCCAACAAGAGTTAAACATGATAAAATGAACTATAAAGTAATATGAAGCTAGCAACATAACTAAAACCCTCAACTTGGTGGTATGTTTGGCAAAAGCTCTCACTCTAGGCCATTCAAGCTTGTTCTTTTACATTGCTTGGGCACAAGAGTATGGAAGCTTGCCTAATCTCCTCAAGAAGAAGAAGAAAAACCCTCTACTTAAGGTATAAAGAAGAGTTCCTACCTTTGTTCTTCAAAGTGTGTAGTAATTTGGAGGAAGTGAAGTGTTTGGAGGAAAAATGAAAGAGAGTGTAAGAGCAAGAGAGAGTGCACGGTTTTGGGCTGGAAAAATGGCTGAAAAATGAGGATTTTGGTGTATATGGTCTTGTGTAATTATCTTCCATGTATTAGACACAAATATCCAATTATTAAATTCAACTAAATACCTATTCCATACATTATACATGGCTATATATGCTTACACCTATTCTTACTAAATACCATGTATATGTATGTGGGTATGTGTGTGTGTGTATATGTAGCCATGTACATCACCACTAATATATAGTAATTTATGTAGGGTCTTTAAATTGCCAACACCTTCTTCGGTATTTTTTCAATATAAATTATTTTTAAAGAGAAAAATAACTTTTACGTGTCATTATTTGATTGGTCCATGCGATCAAATACGCCACTTGTCATTATTTGATTGGTTTTGAACTTTCAGGCTGCAAGACTTGATTTGATTGGCCGTGACACTTCATATTGACATGTGGCGATGCCTCATTCGCCGGTAAAATAAATATTAAAATATTAATTAAAATTAACTATTTAATATTGAAATTAAATTGATGAAATTCCAAATTATAAATAGAAAATTTAATTAATATTTAATATTTTAATTTACACTTGTCAATTTTTTGATTGGACGAAATTTAATCGCCAACACTCATCAAAAATAAAAAAAAAAATCCTTATTTTCTTTATACATCTGAGTCAATATATGGTTTTTGGAACTATATACAAAGTCACACTGCTCCCCTGTTTTGGGGGAGAAATAGAAGAGATACATGGATAATGCAGAATCTTATTTTCTTTATATAAAAACGGTAAGAGAAAATTAATTAATAATTAATATACTTTTTCTTGTGGAGTAAATGAATAATTAATATATATTGCTGTCAATTTTTTGTGTCAAATGTCGATTTTCGCCACTTGATCATAGAACCAAATTAACAAATTCAATTTTTCAAATTTAAAGGAATATGTTATGAAAAAACGCTTTACAATTTGCGTTGTCATCTCCTGCCTAACGAAAATACTTCGGGTATTTTAATTATTTTTTTTGGACAATATAAACATAATTAGGGGCCTGCAATGATTTGGTTACCGAGGACAAGGGTAATCATAATACAAATTTCTATCCATACCTTTTGAGCCTTTTTGAGATTCAACTAACATAATTACCAACAAGAATTCTTATGCTCTTCAAGTTTCGGAACCAAAGTACCATATTAATCTTTCAACTTCAACTTCAACTTAAATACTTCACCAATTCTTCAAAGAAATTTATACAGTCCCATGTAATTCCGAGTAATTTGAAACCAAAAAGTGTAAAGTAATTACAATAACCTCTTGAGGTATGATTTAATTACAAAAACTTAACTGAATAGTGCAAATGACAGTACTACCCTTTATTTAATTATCATTTTTAAAAAAGAAAAATAGAAAATTGTTAATACACTATTTACCCTTGACTTAAAAATGGAAAAAAGAGTAGTCAAATTAAACCCGGTACCAAATCAAACCAAGCTCTTTCTTGATCTAGAAAATTTTCCTCTACTTTCTTTCTAACTTTTTTCTTTTTTAACTTTTTTTTTTCTCTATTTTTCAACACACTCTTGACTCCACCACTGAACCTCTGTCTTCAACCACTGTCATCCTTGGTGGCGTTGCCTCCCTCACTAGTGGTGTTCTTGGCACCACATCACTATTTCTTAGATCTTCTCCATCCCAAATCGATCTCATTACCCCAATGCTCATCTTTTAATTTTATTTGTTGGGTATTTTCTTTTTGGGTTTATTCCATTTTTAGTCCCTGAAGTATGACCCCCAATGTGCTTTTGGTCCTTCATGTTTAGACGTTTTCAATTTTGGCCCCTAGCGTTACAATCTATAACTCAATGTTGTCCTTCCATTAACTTTTCCGTTAAAAACCTTAATATTATTTATAATTTGCTCTCTTACAAAATAGAAAAAAATACCAAAATGCCCTCCAAATAAAAGAAAGAGATAAAAAAAAACCCATTTGAAATATTTACACTAGACCACGAGGGGTATAGACATAGTTCTCCCTATACAAAATGAAGAAGGTACCAAAGCGAATGAGAGAAAAATTGGCCCATATGACCTTTTAAGTTTTTTATTTAAAAAACTAACCCTCAAATTATATTTTCATTTTCTTTTGGCTTAAATTTCCAATGTGGCATAAGTTAGTGCAAATAAGTACACTTATTTGCTCTAAGATTAGAATGGGGGTCGAATTATAAATAACTTAACATATGAGTAGGGGTCAAATTAAAAATAATTTAACTTACAAGAACAACAAAACAACTAGGCCGTGACAAAACAAATGGCCCTCGGGCTAATCTCTTAAGCGATAAACTGACCTCTTAAATTTTATTGAACAACTTACAAGCGATCCATAAAAAGACAAGCCGATCTCTTAAATCTTAACGAACAACTTATGAACGATATATGAAGAGACAAGTCGATCTCTTAAATCTCAATAAACAACTTACGAGTGATCCATGAAGAGATAAACTAATCTCTTAATTGTCAATGAACAACTTACGAGTAATCCATGAAGGGACAAGCCGATCTCTTAAATCTTAATGAACAACTTATAAGCAATCCATGAAGAGACGAATCGATCTCTTAAATCTCAATGAATAACTTACGAGCGATCCATAAAGAGGCAAGTCGACCTCTTAAATCTTAATAAACAACTTACAAAGGATCCATGAAGAGACAAGTCGATCTCTTAAATGGCTTGTGTGACGGCCCGAAACCATTGGCTAGTTATGGGAATATGCTATGAATTCTTTTATTATAAAAATCTGAAATTTTTTCCTAAAAGTCTTTATTACATAGCAAAACACCAAGTACATAATAAAAGTCCTAAATACATGATACAATTACAAAGACTCGTCTATGACTTCTCCTAGCCAAAAGCTTCAAATCATCCGTCGCTATCCTCCTCCTTGATACCTTCGTTCTCATGTCGGGCTAAAACATTAAATATTAACAACGTCAACAATCACGTTGAGTAGCAATTTCACTTAACACATAAGGTGCGCGTGTGTGACTTGGGCATGCATATGTTCACATACTTGCATCAATATAAACCATTTAAAATTTCAGATTCATAAGAATCATAAATTGCACACTTTTCTACCGTTTTCCACCTCGACGGGCGGCTACCTTATCTCGCCATGCCGTAATTCAATTCCAACCAATACTCCCACCCAACCAAACACTCCAGTGGTCATATCCCGGGTATATGCCGAATTTCCTACGACCCACAACCAATACATGGAACACTCCGTCCATGCAAGATGGGAATAGGCATGGATGGCGAGAACTGTTTTAAGACCGGCAAGCCCATTGCCGCCCGGCCGAACTCCAGCCCCATCCATACCGAACACATATAGGGCCCTTTAACACATAATTCCAACACATACAAATCACAATTTCATCATAATACAACTGTTTTCAGCTCCAAATCAGCATAGAGTACCAAATTTCCAGCATATAAACCATAACTTGGCAGGCTGTGACAGCAGATTTCCGGCGTGCAAAATTATGAAATTTCAGCTTGTAATATACTGAGATTACACGCTGCAATTTCCAGTTTTGTAAAATAGGTTTTCAGCTTTGTAAAATTCTAATTTTCAGCCTTGAAAATAGGATTTTTGTGATGTTGAACAGTCCTTCCAGTTTTAAAAACAGAATTTTCAGTTTTGAAAACAACTATAATTTTCAGCTTTAAACACTGAATTTTCGACTTCTAATACATCAATCAAGACCTAAACACATAAATAAACCATAAACAAGCATAAACCCTAATTTTCAGCAACATAAATCCAGCAGAAACGCTAAAATTTCCAACACAATTGTTCATGAACATACAACATGCGTGTAGCTAAATTGTCGTGAAATCCTTTCGGACTAAGATAGTAACCAACTTGAGGTTACATCCCATGTCCTAATAGGAGAATAATATGCTAACTTTATAAGAAAACTAGCTCATGTATTAAGAGAAATCCCTACCTTGTATCAAATATGAAGTATTCACTTCTTTAAGGTATAATATCTATGAATTAAAGTAGAACCTTTACTTATGATATTAAGTAAGGTCCCTACTTTAATTAAATATTCTTCTACCTTTTTCAAGAGGCTTTTATGGGGTTATAAGTATGTAAAATGAAGGGTTTATGTATATATATATATGTGGGTAGAAGATTTACTATAAATATGAAGTGTTTTGTGTGTTTAGGGTAAGGTGAGTGTGAGTGGGGTGTTTTAGGCGAGATTTTGTGTATGTGGATGTGTTTGTGTGTGTTATGTGATGAAAAATGAAGTGATAAATCCCCAATTTATCCCCTATTTATAGTAGTTGTGCTTAAGAAAATAAGATTATTAAATAATTAAGTCATTTTCTAATTATTGTTATCTTTCCACCTAAGGTTACAACTAAGGGTTATAATAAATGAAATCTTCCAACTCAATGCCCAACTCAATACCTAATTATAGCTTAAGTGTGAGTCTAAATGCACACTTCATAATCTAGTTTAATCTAAGCCTTACATGTATAAACATATCTAGAAGAATTCTTACATATGTGAATATTCATTTAATGCAAGGAGAATTGGGGAGCAAGTAATAATATACACCATATATTTATATTAAACATATATATACATAAAATTTCGTTCACCCCCTCCTCTTTTTATATTTTTAAGATATTTTTACACAAAATATAATTTTTCCAATGTTTATGATGAAAAATGCCTAAAGAAATGAAAATATAATCTTATACCTTTATGTATATGAATTTTCTTTAAAATATATACATATAAAGTGTAAGATATTTATATATATATAAATCATAGTCTTATGACCTAGTATTTAAAAATAATTTTCAAAATAATTATTATAGTGTGAAATGACACATTTTAGTGAAAATGGCAATATCAAGAAAAATAATATAACCCTTATTTATATAACTATATAAATTCGTGTATATGCTTGTATACATGTATATATGTGTGTGTGTTTGAATTTTATGCATTTTATAATTACTAAATGAAGTAGAAAATAATTCCAATAATTATGCGTTTTGTAAATAAAAATAGGTATATATTGCAAAGTATATATTGCAATAGAAATTAATCATATAACATTTAAATAATACATATTTAAGCATCAATTAGTATATATATATATATATATATATCTACATCATCTAAAATACAAAAATGACCTAGGATATATACATATTTTTGAAAATATACAAATTTATTTATATATACTTCAACATATAAAAATACTATGACTTTATTACAAATAATTCCTATCATTATAATTTTGAAAAATGTATATATAAAATTATATATGTATATATTGATTTATATGAATATGCGTCGAATCAAATGGGTGGTATGCAAACATAATAGTTATTGCACATTTCCCATATAAGATAATAAAACATTAATTTAATCACATAGTTCACATATAAACTAATAATCACATAAAAACTAAATAATTTAATCATATGATTAACTTTTAAAATACCTAGAAATACCGGGTCATTACAGCTTATCTCTTAAATTTTAATGAATAACTTATGAGCAATCCATGACGAGACAAGCCGATCTCGTAAGTTTCAATGAACAACTTATGAGAGATCTATTAAAAGACAAGCCTATCTCTTAAACCTCAATAAACAACTTATGGAAAATCCATGAAGAGATAAGTCAATCTCTTAATTCTTAATGAACAACTAGCGGGTGATGCATGAATGAATAAGTTGATCCCTTAAACATCAATGAACAACTTATGAGTGATCTATGAAGAGTCCCGATGGTCTCTAAAGAGATTGCATTGCAATATAACCATAAGAGATGTCACAGCTAGTGTGACATCCCAATTTTTGGTTTAACAACGATATAAATCGGTTCTTATAATATACGCTCATGCTTACTAATATTTCATGTTTTGTATGATCCTTCTTTTATATCTGAATTATGTGAGGTGATAATTACATGATTTTTCAAATTTTAAACGAATTTGACATTCTAACACAATTTTCGAAATCTTATGTAATAAATTGCAATTTTCAAAAATATAACTAAAATATTTTTAATTTCTGAAAAATATACATATAATTTCATATTTATAAAGATCAAATTTCATCATTTTGGAAGTTTTCTAAATTAATTATGAATTTTCGAATTTAAGGCCTTAAAACCCTAATTTTATGCCCTAAAACCCTAATTTTTGGTTTTTACAAACATAAATAAATACAAATTCAAATTTTTAATTAAATAAAGATATGATTTTAGATTTTATAATTTTAGGCCAATAAATATTAGATTTTATCTTATTTTATTTGATTTTATTTGATTTTGTGTTCATATTTTATTAAAATATCTTATCTTACCTTATCATATCTTATCCTATCTTATCCTATCTTATCTTATCTTATCTTATCCTATCCTATCATATCCTATCCTATCCTATCTTATCTTATCTTATCTTCTATGCATTTATTATAAATTAACCTTATATTATAAAAATCCTATTTCTTGCCCTAAACTCTATAAAAAGTGGCCATTGTCTTCATTCTACCACACACACACACACACAAAAATCCCGCCTAAAAACACCCACCCGCACTCACTCCACTCTCAACACACAAAACACTCCCTATTTATAGCATATCTTCCCCACCTGTATATACATCAATAAAACCTTCTTTTTTTATACATATATACCTTTTAGCCTCACACACTCCCTAATTTCCCTCACACACTCTTGAAGGTAGAAACCTTGCTTAAACCTATAAATAAAAGTGTTATTTATGTTTACCTTGAGTAAAAGTTCTTGCTTAGGCATACTTCAATGCTCTTGAGTAAAAGTTCTTGCGAAAAGCATGCTTCAATGCTCATGAGTAAAAGTTCTTGCCAAGCATGCTTCAATACTCTTGGTTTAGTAGATTGTTTATTTTTGAAGTGATTTTCATAAGTTGATATTTAATGATTAACTTAGACATAAGTGTTATGTTACATGTTATTTTCTTGAATGCTCTTCTTTTGAATACTTGCTAGAAAGCATGTTTTTTTAGTTGTAATTATGTTCTATGTTCATAAAATTAGGAATAAAGCATGCTTAGTTATCATTCCAAAATATGTTCTTAATATGCTTTTATAATTTGAAATATGAGAATATGTTCTTTATGTTTTTATGTGAGATTATGTGAAAATGTACAATATTTTCTTAAAATGGATACTTGGTATAAGTTAGTATCTTAATTTCTAAATTATGATTATATGAGTATTGTGTTAGTTCAAGAATATAAGTAGTTCGGTTATTCTTTAAACAAAGATTACTAAGTAGTATCCTAATTATAACTATTAATGTAAATTTTAGGAGGAAGTCAAGTTGATCTAGTCGAAACAAATCTATAAACTTGATAAACTCCTAAGGTGAGTCCTTTGTCAATTCCTTTTTGGGGCTTTGAACTATATGATATAAATATTATTCGTATAGCCTAATTTATTGAATTTATGCTATCAAATCTTTTGGAAAATGTTTTCCATACATATAAGATAAGTTATTTCCAAAAATATTGCATTCTCTGATATTACCAGTTGTATCTGTCTCGAAATGATTTTTGACAACTTTGGGATATCATATTTTAATTATATTTCTATGTATCCCGGGTGTAAAAACAAGTTATTGCTTTGTTGATAAGTTGTGAGCCATATCTGTTTCGTTATATTTCCGTCTACTCTTGGGACGCCTTTGGTAAGTTTGGGCCTAGGTACTTATAAGAGGAATTTTATCGGGCGGAATGGACCGTTGATGGAACCTTTTATATGATACATTTCCGTGAAACTAATTTCTACGTACAACCGGAGGATGACTGTAGTAGGGATTGGAACATTGTATTGCACGGATGCGTGATACATCTCCGTCTTGTTTAAGGACAAGGGAGGCATAAGGGTTTCTATTATGATTTATTTGTTTTAGGTAGTCATAAGGTTGGAGACTCCGTCTTGGGCTCATTGTCAGTATTACTCAGTTCAGTTATTATTATCAAGTTACACTTCACTCTACGTGTACTTTATTAAGATTTAATTGTTTTGAGTCTCATTTTCAGTCTCATATATATATATATATATATATATCTGTATGTGGCATCACTAAGTCATTTAGACTTAAACCCTTGCTTCTTTCTGTTCATTGCCTCAGAATCAGAATAATGGGCATGCATAGGATGGTTGCCGCTCCTTTAGTTGTTTATATTAAACTTCATTTCACTTTTTCTTGCTATATAATCCGTAGTTTGCTACTTGATACCACTAGTTGGCTATTTTGATGTTGTATTCGGTTGTGCTACTTAGTTGTACTAAACATAGTTATATATATTATCAATGTTACATCTTTTACTCTGCCTCCACTTCGTATTGTTAAGTTAGGCATTCGCATTGGGTGTGAATTTTAAAATTTGTGCTCAGTGCGATCGTCGGTGGTCTCCAACCGTATAGGAAGATCCTAGCGGAAGGGGTGCCACAGCTAGGTCATGGGTACTTTGTATCCATTCTTACGAAGGATCTCTTGAAGAGATAAGCCGATCTCTTAAACTTCAATGAACAACTTTTAAGTGATCTATAAAGAGTGCTAACGGTCCTTAAAGAGATCACATGGCACTATGGTTGTGCTACGTATCATGGTCGGGTTGTGGGTACTTTGTTTCCATTCTCTCAAAGTATCTCCTGTTTCCATTCTCTCAAAGTATCTCCTGAAGAGATAAGCCGATCTTTGAAACCTTAATGAAAAACTTATAAGTGATCCATCAAGTCCTGACGGCTCCTAATGAGATTTCACGGTACTATAGTTGTGCCAAGTGTCACGGTCAGGCCATGGGTACTTTGTATTCATTCTTACGAAGAATCTCTTGAAGAGAACAATCAATCTCTTAAACCTCAATCAACAACTTATAAGTGATCCCTGGACTATCTATCACATACTTTTAGAAAATAATAGATCGAATCTATAATAATGATCATTATAATATATTCATGATATTTATATTATAAGAGACCATTATGATCGATATATAGAATCAACGTTTATATTATAACGATTATTATAATAGATCCATGACATTTATATTACAAAAGATCATTATAGTCACTATATAACCTTGATGTCTATGTCATAAATGATCATTATAAAAGATAGAGTTACATAATATGTACTCTTATAGTATACTTACAGTATCTATATTGCAAAAGATCATTATGATCTTTATAAAAAATTGATGTCTATATTATAATGATCATTACAATAGGATTGGTCTATTGTGGATTGATCTATAAAAAATCTATACTATATTTACGTTGTTTATATCATAAAAAATCATTATAATCATTAAATAGAGTTGATATCTATATTATAATAATTATTATAATATAATTGATAGATCATTATAACTTTAAAGATCTCTAATCATTAAATAGAGTTGATATCTATATTATAATAATTATTATAATATAATTGATAGATCATTATAACTTTAAAGATCTCTAACTTTTAGAATATATATATATATATATATAGTTAATGAAAATATAGATATTGATTGATCTTTATTTTTAATATTTGAATGACAATTATCAACTTTAATTGATTTATTACTTTAACTATTACAAAAAAATTTTAATTATATTTTATAGCAAATTAATATCATGTTATCATAGTTTGTACATAATTATTTAGACGAATATTTGAATCTATTAAGTAGTGGCATTTTTTTTACATATCATAAAGTTAAAATAATTACTATAAATAAAAACATTACAAGTTTTACATATCATAAAGTTAAAACAAAAATATATTTCATATAGTTCAAGTAATTTATTTAAATTATTTTTGAGAAAGAGATAAACTACTACAAATTTTAAAAAATTAGTATTAATAAAAATAATACAAGTTTTTTTTGAAAAAATAAAAATAAATAAAAAATATAAAAATACACCACCCAACCTCCATGCCCTACCCCCACCCCAACTCTAGACCATAAAATGAAATGAGAAATAGAATGCAGGAAAAGAAAAAATTGAATTATAAAAATTGGTTAAAATGTTAAATTGAAGGCATAATTTGTTAGCCCAAGAGAATGTGATTTGTGAAAAGAAACTTGAGAAATTTTGGCCGGAGGTGAGAGACTGAGCTCCGACGGTGGCCATAGGCCGTCGGCGCTTGTTCAGCTGCCTCCGATCAAAATTTCTGAATCTTTTCCCCATAAAAATCAACTCTCCTCGTCATTGGCAAATCAATTCTTCGATCAATTTTGAAATCTCACGAAGTTTGAATGATTAATTTTAATTGTATGTTAGTATTTGGGTGTCCTTCTTCTTCTATTTTTTCTTATGGTTTTGGTAGGTTTGTTTTGTAATATGTTCTCTTTTAGGGGTTAAAATAAAAATTCTAAATGATAGTTGAATATTTATGTTTAATTTGTCATTAATTATGTACAATTAGTACAACGGTCATCCACCTAAAAATTAAAACTTGAGGGTTATTTTCTTGAAAAAAAAGCTTGAGAGTCCCTTTTAGTTGAAATTGTCAGCGAAGAATGTATAAAAGTAAAAATGGATTAATTGATATTATGAAAAGTGTGCAAAGAGAGACAATTGAAATGTAGAAAGTAATAATTAAAAAGTTGTAACTTATGAAACTTAGACGAAATTAAATATGAAAATGTCTTATACGGCAAAAAGTAATAAATCTAATTTATCCAGTTAAATAACACATAAGCAATATATCAAAAGTAAGTTCGCTACTCCATTTTACTTTATATATATATATTATTTAGTAGTTTTATTGGGACTATTCAAAAATGATAACAACCTCATCAAGTCGTCCGCTATCCTCTAAATTGCCATGGGCGACTCCACGGGCACGCTGCGTGTAGTGGAGTCAAGTGACACCAGTGTCACCAACCAAATTTTAATAAGTATGTTTACATGTAATAGTTTATGTTGTGTATTAATTAATAACTACCAACCAACTTTTAATAAGGATGTTTATATAATATTTCATGTTGTGTATTAATTAATAATTCATAATTATGATACTTTGACCCCATATTACAGTGGTAAATAATTATAATGACTCATTGTCTCCACAATTCAAAAAATAATAAGCAAATTAACTGAAAGAAAAACTTCAATTTTTGATAACATAAATTAATCCATGTTTCGTTTTATTACCAAAATTTGAAAATGTTTCAAGTTTCATTCCATAATTTTTTTTTTCTTTTTCAATATTGGTATACATGACAACTTCTATTGAATTGTCAGTGAAAAAAACTTGTGAAAGTCACTTTTCATATATGTCTACTGCAGCAGTTGCAAAGACATTTTCAATGAAAAAAGTATCATGGTTTCAAAATAAGAAAGAAAATTGTACAAGATAATTGAATAAAAATATTTAATAAAATAATTTAATTTTTTTAATGCCACACACACATATATGTATATATATATATATATATATAATACTTAACCATTTACGTTAATGATTATTATTTCGATAATTATCACTATCAATTGCAGCAGTGCGTGCATAGGTGAGGTTGGAATTACAATATTCAACATTAGCTCAGTTATGCTACCGCAAAACAAACCCATATAAGTGTTGAGACTGCAGATATGTAGAATGCAATCATTGTGGCTTGTTTTCACCAAACAAATGGAATGTTAATAAGAGTTTTATGTTGGGATTTTCTTTATTTTAATGGTCTCATATATTAATTATATATATATTGTGTATAGTGTGTTAGTCCATTAAAAGAGTCCAATTATGTGATCTGTTAAGAAATTAAGTTTAATGGGCTTGTAGAAATATCAAACTGAGAACGCGTTTACATGAGGTTGTAACGCGTGTTAGCTTATTTTGGAGTCGTTAACCGACATTTACTTTAAAAGAAATTAAGCTTGTTGTTAACAAAGGGGCCCGAGTTTAGGACATTTAACTTCGGTCAGATAAACCATCCAATTTACGTCTGTCAACTTATCTACCATTTCAAGAGGAGCTGGAATTTTACGTTATTGGCCATTACTTGCTTTTATTTACACATGTTGCCATTGAAAAATCCTACTTTTCTATTTGGAGTTGTTATCTCCCATATTGTCTAGATTTGAACCAAAAGTTTTCAATGGAGTATGGAGCCTTTTATATGTGTAGAAGCCCAGTCGCACTTTAATTATATTTGATGGGCTTATAATTAAAGTATTTTGACATCAGGCATATTAGGATGTGGTCCCTAAGCCAAAATCATTACGACGTTTTTTTTCTTTTTGGCGCATCTCATATTGTGACGACATGGTAATCTTTAATATTTAAATAATTGATATAATGTCTTATGTTCTTGAAAATGTCATTTTCACATTTTAGTCAAATTTTAGATCAATTTATAATTTGAACGGTAAAGTGCCAATTTTTGAATTTCGATTACCACTCTTGGAAAAATTCATCTATTAAATACTTATGAGTTTCAAAAATAATATAACTAAGTATTCTATACTTTTATGCATGGAGAAAATCAATTTTGAATGAATTACATGATTTTTCCAAATTTTAGAGGAATTTGACATTCGAACACAATTTTCGAACTTTCTATGTCCTAAATTGCAATTTTCGAAAACTTAACTAAAACATTTGTAATTTCTGGGAAGTATACATATAATTCTTGATTTATAAAGATTAAATTTCATAATTTTGGAATTTTTCTAAATTAATTATGAATTTTCGGATTTTATGCTCCAAAACCCTAATTTTATGCCCTAAAACCCTAATTTTAGGTTTTTAACAATAAAATAAAGGCAAATTCGAATTTTATCTAAAACAAGTAGATAATTTCAGATCTTATACAATTATGGCAATAAAATAAAATCAGATTTTGGTTGATTTTCTTTAGTATTTTATTAAAATATCCTACACTAATAGAAGATGAATTTCTTCTAGAATTTATACACTTGTGTGGTCTTCTATCATTTAGATTCATGACTCATGGATTAGGGTTACACCAAGGCTAGAAATAGATGAGGGAGGTGGAAGATTTCATTTAATTAGGCATTTAATTTTAAGCCTAGTTGGGAGATTTGCATTAAATAGGGAGATTTGCATTTATTAAAACTTGGTCCTCAAGTCTTGGCTTCTATCCTCATTCTCCACTATAAATAGGACCTCCCACACACTTCCCCACCCCCAAAAACGTCCTCACACCTTCACACACTATACTCTCTCAAGTTTCTTCCACAAACATCATCCTTTCACTCTTCTTTACACCCCTTTCAAGTATAAGCTAAGGTAGAAACCTACTTTGATTTCATAAGTGTTTTCTTTCCTTCTTTTGAGTAGGATCTTCCTACAAGGCAAGCTTCCATACTCTTGTGCCAAGCTATGTAAAATACACAAGCTTGATTGGCCTTGAGTGATAGCTTTTGCCAAACATGCCCTCCAATTTTTGGGCTTAGAGATATTTGCTCCATGTTTATATGCTTTATTCATGATGAAATGATTGTCTTGTTATTGTGCTCATAAAGTGTGATTAGTTCTTAGGATTCTCTCTTGATTTACTCTTTGATAGGTATTTTGTGTTTGTGATGTGCTTAGGAAGGTTTATTAGATATGTTATGGTTAACTTGTTAGCTAGCAAATCTATGCAAATATGTTAGATCACAAATCTTACTATCTTTATGTATATGAAGTAGTTGTTTTTAAGTATGTAAACTAATTTTCTTGCAAAAATGGTATTTTTGAGAAGAAAACATATTGATCTTAAAAAGTGTTTAAAAGTAAGTTCGTAGTTACATAAGTATACTAATTTTCTTATTAAACATATCAAACTTATACACATATTTGTTTTTCTTAAAAGAAATGAGATTTGTTATACATATACCAATTTTTCATAAACTTCCATGATTATGTGATTATGTGATATTATGTGAATGGGCCCAAATGTGCCGGAGTGGTTTGGGTGTGTTCCGCCGGGACATACTATTGAGTAGCCGGTTTTAAGAGTTCACACTCCCTCCATCTCCTAATCCCCCCCTTGGGTAGACGGAGTGTTCTACTCAAGAGAGAGGGTCGTAGGAAAATATTCGGCGTATGCCCGGGATACGACCACCGGAGGATAAGGCAGGCGGGAGAAATGTGCTGGTTGTATATTCGGCATGGGTAGTCATAAGGGTCACTGTTAGGTGACGAAAGGTAGAAAAGTGCAAAATGTGTGCTTTATGTGCAACTATCACCCGAGCACCTTATGTAATTGAAGTATGTGTTTCTACTCAACATGTGTTGATGTTGAATATGTATTATGTTTTAGATGAGACCGAAATTGTGGAAGAAGAAGAACCGTTCGAGGCATTTTATTAGAAAGAAAGATGTTAGATTCCGCTGCGTACTCGCCTTTGGTTTTTACTTGTCGCTTGCAAGTTGTTTAGTGATACGATGTAACTTGTACTGATTTTGGCGTTTCATATGTACTGAGTTTAAATAGACTCTTGTATGTACATAGTAATAATATTAATAAAGCATGGATTACCTGGGTCGTCACAGGTGGTATCAGAGCGTGGTTCTTGGGAGAACCTATGCTTTGATGGTTATCGGGACTAATATTTGATTATTGTGTGTAGATGGAGCACTCGCAAGGTTCCTATACTTCCAAGCCCCGTATGAGTTGTTTTGCTAGTCCTTCGACTTTTAAGTTTACGAAAGTAGATTCTGATGACCTACTTTTGGAGTTAGTACAGTTGCGAGATGAGAACCTTCAGTTGCAGGAGGAAGTGGGCTACTTGAAGGCTAGCCTGCAGATTGCTCAAAACCATCTTTATGATATCCAAACCCGTTTTCAAAATGTCATCGACATAATCCATACTAGGATTACAGAGCTGTTGGGCTTTTCCGCTACCTTACTGAACCTTAGCCCGATAAAGGATGCTGTAATCCCTGACATGTCTCTGGGAACTGAGTTCGACCCTATTCCCCTTGACTGAAGTTGTTTTAGTATCTATATCTACATGTTTATAGTGTAAAGTATTATAGTAAGAGTTTGAGGCCCTAGTAAGATGCTATAGATGATATCACGCTAGTCTTTTGATTGTGCATAGATAGCGTGATCTTGTTGTGAATCTGTGTGCCGAACCTTTTGATGTAACTATTTGGCTTATGACTACTAATGTTTTGAGACTACTTATGATCTAAGTTCCTCACTTCTAAGTTATTTTGGATATAGATGTCGAAACGAACCAGAAATGAGACTGAATCCCAAGACGATCGATTCTCTGTGGTGTTCGAACGGATAGCAACTATTCTCGAGAACCAAACTAATAACAACAACAACCATGATCGCAATCATGATGAGTCTGCTACCGATGCCCTGACCACCTTTCTTAAATTAGGACCCCCACCTTTCCGAGGTGAACCCGACGACACTAAAGCAACAAACTGGCTGGAGGCGATGGAAAAGATTTTCGAGGTACTCAACTGTGATCCGAGGAGGAAGGTGATGTTAGCTACCTTTCGTCTAGAGGACGATGCCCGTCATTGGTGGAAACGTGTAAGTGATAAGTGGGCAGCCCTTCAAACCCCTTCGGTTTGGGATAATTTTGTTAAGGAATTCAACGCCCAATATATCCCTCGAGTTATCCAAGAGAGGCGGGAGAGAGAGTTTCTCAATTTAGCTCAACGTGACTTGAACGTGGCAAGGTATGAAGCCTTGTTCACCAAGTTAGCTCGATTTGCGCCTTACTTTGTCGAGAATGAAGAGAGAAAGATATGGAAGTTCATTGGAGGACTTCGATTAGAAATCCAAGATCGGTTATCTGCGGTCCAGTTGCCAACCTACACAGCGGCTGTCGAAACAGCACTTAAGGTGGAAAGTACGATGGAACAGTTGAAGATGAAACGAGGACAGTTGGCACGAGCACCGAATACTGGAGGACTAGGTGGGAGAGCCCCGGGAGGCCCTAACAAGATGTTTAGGCCGAATATTCAAGGGAACCGAGGAAATTTTTCTGGCCCCTCAATTCAAAGAAATGAGACTTGCACCTACTGCGGGAAGCTGAACCATACCGAAGACCGATGTTGGAATAAGGCCAGAAGGTGCCCAATATGTGGAAATAGTGGGCATTTTCTATTAAACTGCCCTCAAGCAAAACCAGCGCAACCCTCAAATCCTGGAAAGAATATAAAGGGCAACGGGAATCAAGTGGGAAAACCACGAGTCCAAGGAAAGGTTTTCGCCATGAATCAGGCTGAAGTCAAGAATTCGTCGGTAGTAGAAGGTACGCTTCTCGTCAATCAATACTTTGCTAAAGTATTAGTCGATCCAGGTTCTACGCATTCATACATATCAACTGGTTTCTTTACTAGTCTGCAAGTACAACCTGAGATTTTGCCTTACGAATTAGAAATCACAACGCCCCTTGGGACTAAATGGAAGACGGACTTAGTGTTTAAAGGTTGTGAGCTAGAAATGAGTGGTCAAAAGATGACAGCTGGCCTAGTATTACTACCCATCCATGACTTTGATGTTATTTTGGGTATGGATTGGTTAGCCGCATCTTACGCTCAAGTAGACTGTCGTCACAAGGTCGTAAGGTTATGTTTTCCGAATCAGCCTGTCATTGAAATGGTAGGGAACAAAACCACACCTGCGATACCCATTATCTCCTTTGTGCAAGCCAACCGATTATTACGAAAGGGCAATTATGCGTTCATGGCCCACATTATGAATAAATCTGAAGACAAAAAGAAGCTTGAAGAAATGCCTATAGTACGGGAGTTCCCGGACGTATTTCCTGATGATTTAAAGGGCTTACCCCCACATCGAGAGATCGATTTTGTAATTGAATTATTACCTGGAACCGCCCCGATCTCTAAGACTCCTTATAGGATGGCTCCTGCTGAATTGAAAGAGCTCAAGACCCAACTACAAGAGTTGCTAGATAAAGGGTTTATTCGCCCAAGTACATCACCCTGGGGAGCTCCGGTACTATTTGTCAAGAAGAAAGATGGAACTTGGAGATTATGCATCGACTATCGTCCGCTTAACCAAGTCACCATCAAGAATAAATACCCTTTGCCAAACATTGATGAGTTGTTTGACCAATTACAAGGAGCTTCAGTTTATTCGAAACTAGATTTGAAATCCGGATATCACCAAGTGCGAATTCGAGAAGAAGATATTCCTAAGACTGCCCTTAATACCAGGTACGGTCACTACGAGTTTGTGGTGATGCCATTCGGTGTAACAAACGCCCCTGCTACCTTCATGGACTTGATGAACCGGGTATTCCGACCATACTTAGACCAATTGTAGTTGTCTTTATAGACGACATACTGGTCTACTCTAAGTCAAAAGAAGAACACGAAAGGCACTTGAGGATAGTACTCCAGGTACTGAGAGACGAAAAGTTGTATGCTAAATTCAGCAAGTGTGAGTTTTGGCTGACACAGGTCGCCTTTCTAGGACACATAGTGTCAAAGAATGGAATTGCAGTTGATCCAGGAAAAGTCAAAGCAGTGGTGGAATGGAAGCAACCCACGACTGTCACAGAGGTGCGAAGTTTTCTAGGATTGGCGGGATACTATCGGAGATTTATCAAGGATTTTTCCAGGATTGCCCGCCCCTTAACTAGGCTAACTCAGTCCAACGTGCGGTTCGCTTGGGATAATCATTGCGAAAATAGCTTTCAAGAACTGAAGAATAAATTGGTCACTGCCCCTGTATTGACTCTGCCACAGGGGACTGACGGATTCATGGTCTACACAGATGCGTCCAAAGAAGGACTGGGATGTGTGCTTATGCAAAGCAGGAAGGTAGTGGCTTATGCTTCACGAAAGTTAAAACCTTACGAGGAAAATTATCCAACGCACGATTTAGAGCTTGCAGCCATCGTTTTTGCTCTCAAGAAATGGAGACATTATCTTTATGGGACTTCATTCGAAGTATTTACCGATCACAAGAGTCTCAAGTACTTGTTCTCTCAGAAAGAGTTAAATATGAGACAACGAAGATGGTTGGAAATGCTAGCTGACTTCAATTGTGACATTCAATACCATCCTGGAAAAGCGAATGCCGTAGCAGATGCATTAAGTAGAAAGGCTCATCTTGCCTGTTTAATGAGTCGAGAATGGACATTCTTGGAAGATATCGCGAGTTGGAAGCCTAAAGAACGGGAGTTTGGAGTTATCTGTTCGCAACTACATGCACAACCCGTTATACTTCAGCGAATCAAAGAAGCTCAGGAAATCGACAAAGAACTCCAAAGGGTTAAAGATCGAATTAACCTCGGCTTAGAAAAGGAGTTTACCTTGCCAAATGATGGGATCTTAAGATTCCGAAACCGAGTATGGGTTCCAGATAATGAGCAGCTGAAGAGAGAAGTACTAGAGGAAAGCCACAACACCAAATACACGATACATCCAGGGATAAATAAGATGTATCAAGATGTTAAACGGCAGTACTGGTGGCCCAAGATGAAAAGGCAAATCGCAGAGTTCGTATCAAAATGCTTAACTTGCCAACAAGTTAAAGCAAGCCATCAAAAGCCTTTTGGGTTACTACAACCTCTATCAATCCCTGAATGGAAATGGGAACACATTACGATGGACTTCGTTATGGGACTACCACGGACACAAAAGGGTCATGATGCAGTATGGGTGGTAGTAGACAGACTCACGAAAAGTGCCCATTTTCTTGCATTCTCTAAGACTTATTCATTGGATCAGATGGCAGACATCTATAAGAGTGAGATTGTCAGGTTACATGGTGTTCCAGTAAGCTTAGTATCTGACCGAGATCCTCGGTTCGTTTCCAAATTTTGGCAAGGGCTACAGAAAGCACTAGACACTGAGTTAAATTCAGTACAGCTTTTCACCCACAAACTGATGGACAAACTGAAAGAGTTATCCAAATTTTGGAAGACATGCTTAGGGCGTGTACCCTAGATTTTGGTGGAAGTTGGGATCGACATTTGCCCCTGGCAGAATTCGCCTACAATAACAGTTACCAGGCTACGATAGGAATGGCTCCCTTTGAAGCTCTTTACGGCAGAAAGTGCAGATCCCCTGTATGTTGGAGCGAAGTGGGTGAGAGTAAACTTATAGGTCCGGACTTAATTCATGAGACGACAGAGGCTATCAAGATGATAAAGAAACGAATGGAAACGGCACAAAGTCGTCAAAAGAGTTATGCCGATAAACGACGAAAAGACTTGGAATTCGGAGTAGGTGACTTTGTATTCTTGAAAGTTTCACCAAGAAAGGGTGTTCTAAGGTTTGGACGGAAGGGCAAGTTAAACCCCCGCTATATTGGACCTTTTGAGATACGAGCGAGAGTGGGAAAGGTTGCTTATCGATTAGCCTTACCTCGACTCTAGCAGAAGTGCATGACGTATTCCATGTCTCTATGCTTAAGAAATACCATCCTGATCCCTCTCACGTTGTAAATCATGCGTCTCTCGATATTGGCCGAGACTTGACCTACGTAGAAGAACCGGTTAGGATTTTAGACTTCCAAGAGCGTACTCTGAGGAACAAAATCATTCCGTTAGTACGTGTTTTATGGAAATGCCATGGGATTGAAGAAAGTACGTGGGAACGATTGGAGGAAATGCAAGAAAAGTACCCACAATTGTTCGATTGAGTATAAGACCCAATTTCGAGGACGAAATTTTCTAAGGAGGGGAGGATGTGACGACCTGGTAATCTTTAATATTTAAATAATTGATATAATGTCTTATGTTCTTGAAAATGTCATTTTCACATTTTAGTCAAATTTTAGATCAATTTATAATTTGAACGGTAAAGTGCCAATTTTTGAATTTCGATTACCACTCTTGGAAAAATTCATCTATTAAATACTTATGAGTTTCAAAAATAATATAACTAAGTATTCTATACTTTTATGCATGGAGAAAATCAATTTTGAATGAATTACATGATTTTTCCAAATTTTAGAGGAATTTGACATTCGAACACAATTTTCGAACTTTCTATGTCCTAAATTGCAATTTTCGAAAACTTAACTAAAACATTTGTAATTTCTGGGAAGTATACATATAATTCTTGATTTATAAAGATTAAATTTCATAATTTTGGAATTTTTCTAAATTAATTATGAATTTTCGGATTTTATGCTCCAAAACCCTAATTTTATGCCCTAAAACCCTAATTTTAGGTTTTTAACAATAAAATAAAGGCAAATTCGAATTTTATCTAAAACAAGTAGATAATTTCAGATCTTATACAATTATGGCAATAAAATAAAATCAGATTTTGGTTGATTTTCTTTAGTATTTTATTAAAATATCCTACACTAATAGAAGATGAATTTCTTCTAGAATTTATACACTTGTGTGGTCTTCTATCATTTAGATTCATGACTCATGGATTAGGGTTACACCAAGGCTAGAAATAGATGAGGGAGGTGGAAGATTTCATTTAATTAGGCATTTAATTTTAAGCCTAGTTGGGAGATTTGCATTAAATAGGGAGATTTGCATTTATTAAAACTTGGTCCTCAAGTCTTGGCTTCTATCCTCATTCTCCACTATAAATAGGACCTCCCACACACTTCCCCACCCCCAAAAATGTCCTCACACCTTCACACACTATACTCTCTCAAGTTTCTTCCACAAACATCATCCTTTCACTCTTCTTTACACCCCTTTCAAGTATAAGCTAAGGTAGAAACCTACTTTGATTTCATAAGTGTTTTCTTTCCTTCTTTTGAGTAGGATCTTCCTACAAGGCAAGCTTCCATACTCTTGTGCCAAGCTATGTAAAATACACAAGCTTGATTGGCCTTGAGTGATAGCTTTTGCCAAACATGCCCTCCAATTTTTGGGCTTAGAGATATTTGCTCCATGTTTATATGCTTTATTCATGATGAAATGATTGTCTTGTTATTGTGCTCATAAAGTGTGATTAGTTCTTAGGATTCTCTCTTGATTTACTCTTTGATAGGTATTTTGTGTTTGTGATGTGCTTAGGAAGGTTTATTAGATATGTTATGGTTAACTTGTTAGCTAGCAAATCTATGCAAATATGTTAGATCACAAATCTTACTATCTTTATGTATATGAAGTAGTTGTTTTTAAGTATGTAAACTAATTTTCTTGCAAAAATGGTATTTTTGAGAAGAAAACATATTGATCTTAAAAAGTGTTTAAAAGTAAGTTCGTAGTTACATAAGTATACTAATTTTCTTATTAAACATATCAAACTTATACACATATTTGTTTTTCTTAAAAGAAATGAGATTTGTTATACATATACCAATTTTTTCATAAACTTCCATGATTATGTGATTATGTGATATTATGTGAATGGGCCCAAATGTGCCGGAGTGGTTTGGGTGTGTTCCGCCGGGACATACTATTGAGTAGCCGGTTTTAAGAGTTCACACTCCCTCCATCTCCTAATCCCCCCCTTGGGTAGACGGAGTGTTCTACTCAAGAGAGAGGGTCGTAGGAAAATATTCGGCGTATGCCCGGGATACGACCACCGGAGGATAAGGCAGGCGGGAGAAATGTGCTGGTTGTATATTCGGCATGGGTAGTCATAAGGGTCACTGTTAGGTGACGAAAGGTAGAAAAGTGCAAAATGTGTGCTTTATGTGCAACTATCACCCGAGCACCTTATGTAATTGAAGTATGTGTTTCTACTCAACATGTGTTGATGTTGAATATGTATTATGTTTTAGATGAGACCGAAATTGTGGAAGAAGAAGAACCGTTCGAGGCATTTTATTAGAAAGAAAGATGTTAGATTCCGCTGCGTACTCGCCTTTGGTTTTTACTTATCGCTTGCAAGTTGTTTAGTGATACGATGTAACTTGTACTGATTTTGGCGTTTCATATGTACTGAGTTTAAATAGACTCTTGTATGTACATAGTAATAATATTAATAAAGCATGGATTACCTGGGTCGTCACACATATAGAACAGAAAAGTGATGACATTTTTCTTGACTTAAAAGATCACTAAGCCCGGGATCCACTTTTCTTCCACTTTTCTAATGGATCAAGGTTAGTTATTCCTATTAAAATAATATTTGATTATTTACGAGTGGTCTTGTGCATAATCGATTCATAGAAATCGTGTTTCATATTTGGTATTACGTATTTTTATGTTTGAATCTATATTTATTAAGGTTTTCAACCATTGGTATCATAGTAGGACTAGACAAATAATTAAATATGTTGTTGTTTTTGATATAGTCTATTACGATTTGATATTTTTGAACATACTTTAGTTAATTTACAATATATATATATATATTTATATTTGATATATATTTCGGATACATTTTCACATTCATAAATCTTGATTGATTTCATGTCATTATGTGATTTTGGGTATTTATGTATTCATCAAAAGTTAAGGAAAAATGATCCATAAAGTTTTTTTTCCTGGATGATTTCTTGCTGGATTAATCCAATGTATCAACAAAAAAAAGCATAAATCAAGGTTTCAATTGTTAGGAGAAAGACCCTAAAACCCTAACATTTGTGACCAATGGGTCTTGACACGAGACAATTAGTTAGGCCTACACATTCCAAGCCATTGGGCTATTACTTGATTCTCTAACATATTTGTGTGCATTTCTAGTGTATAATAATTGTGCTTGGGATCGAACCCAGATCAAGGCCAAAAAAACAAAAAAAGTAAAAACAAGGAGAAATTGCAGCCGCGGATATTCAAACCCAAATTCTAGGCCAGAGAACGGCACCACAACGCTACTAGGCCACTAACTACTTTGTTTTAAGTTGTGCCTATTTAAGTTTCTCATTAAAAGATCATAATAAGTTTGGGTGCACACAAAAGAAAAATTGCAGCTATGGGGAGTTGAAAACACATTAGAAATGTGGTAATATTTCTTTTTCCCACTAGACTATTGTGCTACATTGTATAAAGGTTGCTATCAATCTTTTGAGCCATTTTGTGTGATGCTTTTAGGACTTAGTCATGTCATGCCTATTTCAAAATTGTATAGACTGAACCAATATAATGCCAAAACAACCTCTATTTGGGTAAAATTAATCTTTTTTGAAAAACTTAGGCATGTTTTCATCTATGCGAAATAATCGGCCCATAGAAAGATTATTTTGGTCTGATGTGATATTCATGAATATATAAGTTGCTCTATTAGTTTCATCTATGAGAAATAATCAACCCAAAGGAAGATTATTTTGTCCAAATGATTGATTCATAAATATGTGATTTTTATGTTATTTTGTCTATGCGAGATAATTGACTCAAAGGAAGATTATTTTGGCTAGACAAAAGATAGTCATGAATGCTAGAATTATTTTGTTAACATGGTGGCAAATTGTTAGGCTATTTTCCAATTATAAAATATTCATGAACTATGAGATATCATTAACAAATTGTTATTTCAATCCAAAGACTAAATACCGGTGTTGTATGAGGTATCTTGAGCCTATCAATATTTATGAACTATGGACAAGAGTACCACTTGTAAGTTGTTATTTCTATCCAATGACTAAATAACAATGTTGTGCTGGGTATCTTGAGATGGGTATACCTGCATGTAATGTGTTTGATATATTTATTATTCACACATGTGCATTTTTGTATGATTGATTTACTTTGAGCATATTTAATTTTCTTTTATAGTGTCTTCAATATTTTTCATCATGACTAACATCCTTGTGTGCTTAATAGCACACACGTTAAAAAAATATAAAGAGCACTTCATAAATATGCTTAGTTGCATGAACTTGACTATACATTAAGGTTTGACTATCCTGCAGATCTAATCTTCAGTATTAGTGTTGTTAATAGAGAGCCGCATATGAATGGATAACAACTACTATCAAACTTTATTGATGATTACATCTTTGCGGTTATCTGCACTTGATTACTGAGTAGTTATAATCTTTGGAAACAATTTTTAGGTAAGACACTAAAGTCTGCAGTTAATATAACAATGCGAGTTCTAAGCAAAATAGTAGCTAAAACCCCAAAGGTTTGTAGATGCACAAGAAGTCTAGTGTTAGGCACTTGCTTGTTTGGGGATGTCCAGCTCAGGCTAGGCCTCACAAGCCTAAGTGAGAATAAATTGGACTCAAGAATAATAGTTACTATTTTGTAGGGTATTCAAGAATGAGGGATTTTAAGTCTTATAATCCCTCACACATGTCCTTTTTCGAAATAGAAAATACCAAGTAAATTAAGAATGTTGGTTATAGTAGGACCAATCACAATAGGAAGGTTATGTTTGAAGAGGAATGTGTTGGCATTTCCACTACAATTATAGTTGAAAGGGATTGGATAGTTTATCCTAATACCATTCAGTTTGTAAATTAGGATATTAAATGAAACACAACTACAACTTAGATGTCCACTAGTCAAGTAGGAACTCATCATTTATTGAAATTGATGGACCCCAACAACCTCAAACTTAGAGTGCCAGTAAGGAGATCCACGAGATAAAGGAGAAAAATGATTTCGGAAGACTTCATCATTTATCTCTATGAACACGAATTTGATATGGGATTATAAGATGTTCCTACATCCTTTAATCTAATCAAACTGTGTTTGAAATTTGATACATGGATCGAAGCTATGAAGAATGAATGAAATCCATGAGGGGGAATAGATTTGGGATCTTGTCGAATTATCATAAGGGATGAAATCCATTGGTTATAAATATGATTTCAAAACCACACAGAACTCAAATTGTAACATCGAAAGCTATAAAGCATGCCGATAGATTACTTAGAAAGAAGGCATAGATTTTAAAGAGACTTTCTCACTGGTTTTGACGAAAGACTCTTTTAAAATTGTTATAGCACTTGTGGCTCATTATGATCTAGAGTTACATCAAATGGATATAAGGACAATATTTCCCAAGGGAGACATTGAAGAAACAATATACATGGTGCAACCGCAGAACTTTCAGTCTAAAGACTCAAAACACCTATATGTAACTGAAGAGGTCCATATGTGATTTAAAGTAGGCATTCTATGTGGTACCAAAAATTTGATGGGGTGATGACCTGTTTTGATTTAAGGAAAACACCCTTAATCAGTGTATATATCCTATGGTTAGTGGAAGCAAATTTACCCTCTTGGCATTGTGTGTAGATGATAATCTTCTGGCAAGCAATCATATAGGTCTATTACATTAAGGTATACTCAGACACAAAAGGCCTATATTAATAAGGTGCTTAGCTATCTTCGTACGCAAAATTATGCACCAAGGGACACCCTTATGACAAAGGGTGATGAAGTTTAGTTTGCTCCAATTTCATATATGCACGAGTATTTATTCATCGGGATTTAGCATATATAGTAGAGATGTTGGGTAGATATTTTAGTAACCCAAAAGTGGATCATTAAAGTGATGGGCTATGCAGTATCTATATAGAATTAATAAATGTATGCTCACTTATCAAAAATAAAGCTACGTAAAGATTGTGTGGTATTCCATTTCAATCTTTTGTCGAATGCCCACGATAGTTAGAGGAGCAATTTTGGAAAGTTGTTAAGACACTGAATGTATGGTCTACTATGAGGCATCTGATCAGAGAATATAGCTTGGAATTTTATCACTAGATGGCAAGTGATCAATGGTGTTAACACCATAAAGGATCATTTGTGATAATAAAAATGCTAAGCTATATGCGAAAAACAACTAGATTTTGGGGATGTCTAATATACAAACATTAAGTTTCCAGTTGTAAATAAATAAGTTCAAAGTATTCAGGTGTCAATAGAGCATATTAGTAGGAACTCAATGATTTAAAGCTCACTAAGGAATCGCTGCTTAAAGTGCTATTCGATCATATAACTTATATGGGTATCAGATCTGTGGTATGCCGTGTTAGCGAGAGTTAGCTACTTGATTTCATGTTATCTGTACACGTTTTATGATTATATTCTGTACAAACTAAGATTTTGCAATTGATTGAATACTATGAAATAAGGATATTGACTTTCCAATATGGTTTTGCATAAAGTATTGGAAAGTGCTAAGGGACTCTTTGAATCATAAGGTAGGACCAGTTGGAAATGGATATGATTGAGATCACGTAACATGTAATTTCTATGCTACATATCCATACTTGATCTAAGTCATTTATTTTGCTAGTATTAGGACCACTGTTTGGCTTAGTTACGAGTTAAGTGATGAAAGCCACTTCAATCCTATATTAGCACAATTAATGGACTAGATTGTTTTGGGATATTTTGAAGTTGAGATAGCATAAAATTTGCGTGCACAAAGATTTTAGCTATGTAAATTTTTTTGGAAACATATGTGGACCAAGTGGGAGATTGTTGGGATTTTCTCCATTTTAGTGATCTCACATATTAATTCTACTGTCCATACTGTGCTACCCTATTAAAAAAAGCCCAATTATGTGATCCATTAAGAAATCAGGTTTAATGGGCTCGAAGAAATATCATATTGAGGATGGGATCTTTTATATGTGTAGAAGCCTAGTGGTCTCACCTAAAACTATCTCACAAGCTCTATAAACTGAATCCATCCTCCATAAGGTTCCAATGGGTGTAGTTTCCTCTAGTTCATATGATAAGATCTCAGGTTGAACGTCTAGACTGGAGAAGAAATTAGATGATACATAGGTGTGTGATAAAGCGAGATCAATCAATAGTCTCGCTAAATGATGATAGACTAAGAGCGTAACTTTCAACAACCGTAGTTTCAATAACTTTTGTTTGATTCATTGCATACACCTTGCCTTGTATTCGAAGTTTTTCTATGCGGTTTCCATTCTCTTTAGTGATTCTATTTTGTAGTGGGATCTGTACCATTCCTAGCTGAGGGCAATCCTTAAGATAAATTTACTCCCACATTTGATATACTTCTTAGGTTTTCAAAACACTTTCCATGAATTCTAGAATCTTTATTGACTCCTCAACATATGTCAAACCTTATCAACCTCAAGGGTTTCATAATCCAATGTATGGGAAGGATCTGGATGGTACTTTTTAAGCACAGATACAAGTAAAACATCATGAACCTCAAATAAAGAAGGTTAATGCTAGTCTTTCTGCTACTTCTCTTATTCATGTCAAATGGTAAAATATAAGCTTCTACATTTTCCCAGATTTCAATATCCCTTTTCAATAATAAGTTCTTGTGATCACTCTATTGCTAAAGATACGCTTACACTGAAAAGTTTATAACCCAAAACATAACTTCTTTAAATATGAGATCCAGTAGATATTGTTGAATTCGTTAGCAAAAAGTCACACATACTGGTATTGACTGCCAGGTGTTGGGACTCTAGAGGTGGCTCCTGTAGGCTCAAAAGGTGGCTCCCTCACACGTACCACTTTGCCCTATAGGCTCAAGAGGTGGCTCCAATGTGCGTAACACTTTGCCTTATAGGATCAAGAGGTGGCTCCCATATGCGTAGCACTTTGCCTTGTAGAGAACTTAGCTCCCGATATTCTGGATGGCAAGCAGCTCTGATACCATAACTGTCACAACCCCAAAATGATCTTCTTTTATAACTATTAAAACTACATAAAAAAACCTTATATTAATAGTACATTATACTAAAATCATGGTGGTAACAAAAGATACTATAATAGTAAGCTTTATCTGATTAAAAACTTCATAATGCCCCGCGATACTGTCCTCCTTATATCCTATATCGACTTTGCCTAAAAGTGTTCATAAGAAATGTTAACACAATGGTTGAGTAGGAAGTCTACTTAGCATCATAAGGTGTTTGTGTGTGATACAAATGCATGTAGACACATAATTTCATACAATATAACGCATATTTCACATTTTTACCTTTCTTATCATAATAGTTGCCTTATATCTCCCACACAATCGTTGATATCAACATTCCCACCTTATTCACCACGTTGGCCATATGTCGAGTATATGCCTCATTCTATAACCCACTTTTTACGTGGAACACTCCATCCATTGTGCGGAGGGATTAGGATCATGGATGGTGAGAACCTTTAAGACTGGCAAGCCTGCTACCGCCCGGTCGAACTCAACCCCATCCACTTCTGAACACATTTGGGCCCATTCATGCACAACAAGTTTCACGTAATACATATTTCTACATAAAGATAACTAAAAATATAATTCCTCATGAATGTAAGTAAAACATGTGTGGTTATTATAAGTTGTAGACATGTATTGATATATACTACAAGGCATGGATTTAATTGAGCATTTCTACTTCTAAAAATGAAAATGTGGTTCATTGTTATTGTACTTGTCAGGCTAGCACCCGGATCAAGTAGTATATTTATTTAAATAAGAGACAATAAATTGATAGAAAAACTAACTGAAATTTAAAATGATACAATATTTACGTAGTTTGGCTAATAACAAGGCTAAGTCCATGGGCAAGGAGTGATTCCACTACAATGAGATTTACAGAGAATTACAACAATTAGAGAAAATATTATCTAATTAAACCCAAACCCTAAGAGAATAGCCTCACAATTCTCTCACAAAGAATTTATCTCTCAAATGTTTCCCGACTCTCTATTTTTCAAAGTTCTCAAATAACCTCACTTATATTGAAAGCTCTCTAACTTCTTCTTTCTTCTTTTCTCTCTTACCTCTTCCCTCTTGCCTCTTCACTCATTGTCTAAATGTCTACTTAGAGCACATATATATAGCCTTCAAGATAGGATAAGCATTATCCAATCCTAATGGATAAGTATTATCCAATACTAATGGATAAACATTATCCAATGCTAATGGATAAGCTTCATCCAATTCTAATGGATAAGCATTATCTCATTCTAAGAGATACACATTATCCAATTCAAAAAGAATTTAATTTAAACTCAAACTCTTAGGTAGCAAAGTTTGAATTCTCTTCTTCAAGCTTATTCAATTGGAAGTTTGCTTCTTCAATTTGAAGTTTGCTTTTTTGCATAAATTGAGGCCATCATTAAATTCAAGTCACAATAACAATACTTAATTTTCAAACATGATATTCATAGTGTATAGAACTTATTCTAGCATGCTTGAAATTCAATACGCAAGAGTATAAGAAAAACTATGACTTATGAGGATAAGTAGAATTCCTACCTCAACTATGCTTGCTTTCTTCCTTGTATGCGACTTAAATTTTTCTGTTTGAGATGTGTGATTGTGTGTGTGACCATGTAGCAGTGTATGTGTGTATATTGCGAGTTGTGATTTTCAATTGTGGCCAAGACCCCTATTTATAGGAGTTGGTCCAAGAAATAGATATTATTTTATTAAAACTCTTTAGTCATCAAATGCAATCTTCCAACTAAGTATACAAGTGTTATTCTAGGTTACACAAGTGTTACTCTAGTTATGCATAGTTGTTACTCTAATATGCATAAGTGTTACCCTACTTTAAGAAGATCAATGCAAGTGTTACCCTTCTTTAAGGAGATTAATACAAGTGTTCCCTAGTTTAATATGATTAACACAAGTGTTTTCTAGTTCATGATGATTAATACAAGTGTTATGGATATGTGTCTTTCAATCAAGATTTCATACCTTATCTTAAATTTTATAAATACAAGTGTCCTATAGCATTTAATGATTTTCTCCTACGTCTTAAGAGATGAACAAGTGTACTATACACATGCAACAATCCTACTATTTTTATTTTTTTTTATTATTATAAACAGATGTAATAAATAAAATAATTCCTCCTACCATTATCATCATTGTAATTTTCAAAAAATACAATATATTACACACATAATTTTTATAAAACAATATATATCGGTATGTATATATATATATATATATATATATATTTAGTGTAGAACATAATTATTATACCTATGTCATTATTAATATGTGACACAATTCACATATAGGATTTAGGACGTCACAAAAAAATAATGATCACATAAAACACTAAACAATTAATCATGCATATAGTTATTTCTAAAATATTTGGACATACCGGGACATTACAAACGGCATTTTTCTTGACTTAAAAGATCACTAACCCTGGGCTCCACTTTTCTTCCACATCTCTATTGGATCAAGGTTAGTGATTCCTATTAAGAAATTATTTGATTATTTACTAGTAGTCATGTGCATAATTAATTCATAGAAATCGTGTTTTATGTTTTGTATTATGGATTGTTATGTTTGAATCCATATTTATTAAAGTTTTCTACATTTTGAAGTTGGGACTAAGCTCATTTCCAACTCTTAATATTGTTATATTACTTTGTGGAAGAATCGTGATTTATATATTTTTTTGGAGAAGAGATATGCAGTTACTAAGAATAGATGCAATGGCGCTGGCAAGAGCGGTTGGGGGTGACGATCGCTCCCCCTCAAATTTTCCAAAAACCTATTTATTTATATGTAATCATTGAGATTAAAAATCCACACCCCCAACAAAAATAAAAATAAAAATTGGACTTTTAATATCAAGTATAAAATAAAAAACAACTAGTTTTAGCCATTATATATTATTTTTTACTTTTATTCACTCTGTTTTATCATAAATAATTAAAGTCTTTCTCTTTCTTCCCTCTTTCTCTTTATTCTCTTCAAATAAAAACCTAAAAATCTTATTACATGTTTCCCCTCTTTCTTTCTTCTCTCCCAAAAAAAAAATCCTAGCAATCTTATTCAACATTTAAACATTTTTCTCCGAAAGACAAAGTACAATAAGGTATTGTGTACTCATTTTTTAATTTATAAGTTGATATCTTTGATTGTACTTGGGTTTTCGGTATGGATTCGAATTGTAGGTTTGTTAATAAATCTTGATAGTTTATGAATATTAAAATTGATGAATTTTGATAAATATTAACTAGGGTTAGTGAACTTGAATAAATCGTGTTGTTTTAGCTTTTGAAACTTGATATTTGATTATGGTGATTTAGAGATATGGTGGTGGGTAGAAAAATAATAATAAGAGAAGATGTCTTATGATTTTTAACTATATATTGACGATGGAGGACCAAGATATAAAAAAGATATTATGTAATACTATTTGAGTCTTGATTATATATCTTTTTGTGGATCTATAGCAATTTCGTTGAGAATGGTTGAAAACTTGATTTGTTGAGTATTTTTTTGAAAGCAGCTCATTATCCACTATTTTGTTTATTTTGAAAACAATGAATAGCTTGTTAAGTTTTTTTTTTAAGTATCATTTTAAACTATTTTTTTGATCGTAACACCGTTTTAGTGTTTCTCTCAAGTCTCAATTGAGTTTCTATGTACTTAAGTGTGATTCAAGAATTCTATTTTTGTTTATTATGCAACTCGCGTTTGTATCTAGTTATAATTTTTTTTATTTCAATATTTGTTTAGAAGCAAACATTTTAATAGAATATTTTATATTTCCATAAATAAAACAAATTCTTTTATTTTTATA
Organism: Petrea volubilis; assembly: GCA_026212405.1. Lineage (NCBI taxonomy): Eukaryota > Viridiplantae > Streptophyta > Magnoliopsida > Lamiales > Verbenaceae > Petrea > Petrea volubilis. Next base: position 12,725,620 of record CM047871.1, on the reverse strand, counting down.
TTTTAATATTAGCTATATTATTTATCGTTATTTTTAAAGAAAATTGATATTGCACTCCAAAAATTGTTATTGGAGCTCCATTTTCTTTTTCTTGTCAAGAAATTGACTGAAATACACATTTATTTTAAAGCATTAACCTACCTTCATAATATTCATTTCAAAATTGCTATTTTTATTCATAATTTTATAATCATCCATCCTATTCAAATTCAATAATAAAAAAGGAAACTAATTAATATTTATATTTGTGATATTATAGTATAGGAGTTCAAAATTAAAAAAAGAATCTAATAAACATCAATAAAATTCAAACTTCTTTCCAATCAAATCAGTCAAGGCCCAACTTGTTTTTACATAAATAAACTCAAAATTAATTTATTTTGTATTATTATTTTTCAATAAGCAACCTAAATCTTAAATATATATATATATATATATATATAAGTTAACTAAATGATGGATAGTTATCATGACATATTTGTTCAATTTGTCAAATTAAATGAAGCTCAATAAATAAAGGGAGGGACATTTTGGTTAATTACTAAAATTTAAAATATAATAGGAGCTCCTATAACTATTTTAAGAATGCCAATAACATTAATCTATTTTTAATAAGTATTTATGTTTATAAAAAAGTTCGCCCCCCAAAAATAAATTTCTACCCCTGAATAGATGATCAATAATATGACAAAGGCCCAAAATGGAAGAATTTACCTTTTATATTAATTGGTCTTTAACATGACATTTGCCATGATCTTTTATTGTTTATTAACAATATCTCAATAGCCTAAATTTATTTATTGTTATGGGCTTTACTGAGACTTAATTTTTGTTTCTAACTAGTAATGCCGTACATTCTATGTGTGTGCAAAATATAAAAAATATATACCTTAATTTAGTGTTTAAATTATTTTAGGATCAAAATATAAATATTTTATTAAATTTTTTTTTATAAGAATATGTTTTTAAGAACTATTTGACATAATTTATTAAATAATAATAAGTTAAAAATAAAATAATTATATAAAATAAAATTACGTGATAAAGAAGTAAACACAAAAAGAAGAAAACAACATCGGATAATTGTGAATAGATAAATTGTGTGTGTGTGTGTGTGAGAGAGAGAGAGAGAGAGAGAGAGAGAGAATGAAATAAAAACATTAATTATTGATTTAAAATAACTTTTTATTAAAAATGGGTTTCAATTTCGAAAAGCCAAAATAATCGAGAAAGTGATTTGTGGGTTGAGAAAATAGATTTTCAAATTATATTGTGATATTACAATATTGTTATCTCTATTTGCTTATTTGTTTTATGTGTTTACTAATTAAAAGAATATAATAGACACATCAAAAATTTGTATCCGAATTGAATTGATTTTATGTGAATTTTCAATATTAGCCACAATTTTACATAACTCTATTTATTTTACATAGAATTGAAGAATATTTTTTAAAAATTATAAAAAAATAGTATCATTTTAAACACAAAAATAATTTTATTTTCATAATAGTACAGAGATTATTATATTTGGGCTTGTTTTATTATTTTCTTGCGTGGGCGTTATGTGTCCCTCTCGTTATTTTAAATAGGTATATATTTTTATTAAGTGGCCTTTTAGTAGGTGGCCCATATCAAATTGGTCTTACACATATTGGACCATCTAACCTCGCAAGCCAACTTTTCACCACAGCTATATTAAGGATCGTGATAGATTTTTGTGACTTCCTTATCGTTACATTATTCTTCTTTATGTTAGCTCCCATTTTTTTACCCCTCGAAAAGCTTTCACATGGCTGCCATGAATTGTCAACAGAGTCCTCTTCGTATCATCATTATTATTTTTGAATACATATTATTAGATTACATCAATACCTCTTCGAGTACAAACTAAACTATTACATCATATTTCAAACTAAATCATTCACAAGCAAAAGATAAATTATTACAATAAACTACTATTAAAGTAGGATAATAAATGATAAGATAGTAAATTACTATGAAAGTAGGAACAAAATCCACACATGCATTGATGGGAATTGAAGCCAAGACCTTTAAAGTTTTAGAACCTCAATTTCACCAATTAAACTAGACTCCACCGGTCATAACATCATCAAAGTGGAAAATTTACAAATATTATAACAAGTAAAGTTCTAAAAAGTACGGGTATTTACGAAATAAAAATTGGAGTGCTTTTCCCTTATGATATGAAAGAAATATCCAAATATATCATATCAAATTCCCAGGCTCCTAGCTAATTAGTAAACGTCAAGCTTCACTCCACCAGCAAACCGCTTAATTTTTTATTTCTTTTTCCCCTTCATGAGGAGCGAACGTGTTTAGTTAAATTATTAAATTAATCTTTCGAATTCTTAAGTACAAATAACTGTAAGTTAATAAAATATCAGGTCAATATACTATAAATTCGAATCGTCTGGCTACCATCTTAACATAGTATGAAATTTTAACTTTTCATACTATTTCGATAGCCATATATAACCTATATTTTAAGAGATGATTGTCCTTTAATCATGAGCACTATAGCGGAACAAATTTCTTTATTTTAAAGACGAATTTGCGCTGTCATATTTATTACTCCATCTGTTCCATAATATTAGTCGTTTTAGGTTTTTCACATAAACTAATTAATCTAATAAATAGTTTTCTTTTTAATTAAATTTAAAATAATTTGACAAAATTATCCTCTCCAATCCCCATACTTCATCAAATTTCATTAAAAATAATAAATGAGGGTAAATTTGGGGTTCGGGGGGCGGGGGGGGGGGCGGGTGGGGGGCGGGGGGAATTTAATACTCTTTTGAAATTTTCAAAGCGACAAAAAAAAAACTCTAAAATGACTAATATTACGGAACAGAAAGAATATTATTTTAAAATCACAAATTTTTTGGTTTTCAATAAAAAGAAAAAGTGGTAATAATAATAATAATAATAATAATAATAATAATAAAAATAAAGAAAAAGCAGCAATGAGTTTAATTGATGACTTATCCATATTACTTCCAAAAAAATCAACAAAAACATTATGTTATTATCAGCACTCAAAATCATGATAAAACCACGTTATGATAATAATTATTGATTACACCGAATAGAAATTCTGAACCAAAACATTTATTCGAAATAGTCAAATGGGGGAGCTTAGAGTTGGTCAACAACAATCATAACTCATTAACTGCTACCAAGCAAGTAATGAGTCAATGACCCAATCCTTCTCTCTCTCTCTCTCTCTCTTCAGTCTATTTGAATTATATTTCCTCTAATCTTCTTCTTTAGGAGTTTTCAAGGTTGTATACGTACTGCTGTAACTTCTTCTACACCGCATAGGTCCGCGGCCCCCCCTCACCCCACGCCACCCCACCCCCTAATCATCTACGACCTCTTCAAAAAAGTGAGCTTTGCAGCCTGTATAAAAATCCCATTTCACTTTTTGAACTCTATACCAAGTTTTCCCCTCTGTGTTATCTCTTTCAAAATATTTCTTGAAAATACAGAAAAAAAAATAGGCATAAAGCTCAGTAATAGAAAAAGGTGCAGTTTTTGAGCGATTTTGGTGATGGATTACCACCAGCTTGAGAAAGCTCCTTCTTGCCAGGATTATGTCGAGGCCATTGAGTCTGACATTCAGCACGCTAATATGTTGTGGGTTCTCATGATTCCTTTCTCTTTGTATGATTATTGGTGTAAATTAAACGCTTTTCTTGTGCATTTCTTTGGTACATTTTTCAATTTGGAATTTTTTTGTGGTTTGTTTTTCAGTTATGTTGATCAGTGGAGAATAAGGCAGATTATGTTACTTTTCTTTGTTTTTTTTTTTTTTTTTTGTTTTTCTTTCTTTTACTTTCTCGGTGTGGGGGTGGGGGTGGGAGCTGTTTAAGGCTTTATCCTTTTGCTTCCTGGCCAGTTTCACTATAGCAGAATTTTGTGTATTTTTTTTCGCTTGTTAATTCTGGGTAATTCGATTGTAGTGTGAATTTTAATTTTTTACCTTTTTCTTTTTCTTTGCTAGATTCTGGTTCGTACATTTGGTTGGTAATATTGTTATATAATGCTTTAATTGGCGATAAAAGCAGCTTTTAGCATATGAGGGACTTTTGGGCTGCTTTGGATTTCTTGTGTAGATATGGTTCTCTTGTGGACATAGACTGATTTATGGACTTTTTAATAGAGATGCTCCATATTTTGATGTCTTTATGGCCTAGACATGCGTGTGTTTCATTCCTTAATTAGGTGTGGACATCTTGAAGTTAAAATTTTCAACTGGACAAATTGATTACTTGTTCTCTACATAAACTTATGGCTTATTCGGGGAAATGTTTGCCTCTCCTTGTATTTGCTCTAAATTCATTGGTGTCAAGTCAGGTTTCTCTAGCATCACTAGGAGCGTGACCAGTCTTGAAGTGCCATCGTTTATAGATAATTAGATATACATGCACACACGCGCGCGCGTGCACATGCAATATATGAGTGTACTTGTCTGAACATGTAATGAGTCAAACTAATGTAAAATGTTATATTTGGTACTATTGCTGTTGATGGCTTGCTATCCAATGTTTGAACGCTCTTCTAGTAAATCCAATGGCCTATACGTTTGCAATTCACTTGTCCTTATTTCATACCTATCTCCACTGTAACTTAGCCTGAGAAACACATTGTGTATATATGCATATTATTTAGCTGCCTATTGTTCATGTTGTTGATTTTTGACTAAAGACATTGAGAACTGGTGTTTGTTGCAGTTCAAAAGTATCAATAACAAAAGTTTTGGAATTGTTGAATGCTTGTCTACATCTACCATCATATGCTTATGTTTAATGTTGTTACCCTCGGCAATATATGATTTTTGTTTTGCGTTAAGAGATTTTTTTTTTTTTATTCATTTCAGGGCAGCTTCTATTTCGAGAGCCAAGGGTTGTGCATGTCTACAAATGAAATTGGTCCCTAATCACTTGGCACCCATATATTTGTTTTTGCTGCAGTGGTTTGACTGCTCTTGCACATACTTACTTCCAAATTATCTAAGTATTTTCCATATAGTTGTCTACAAGGTACGATTTCTATGTTCTTGGTCTTAGGATGGTAGTTTAGGAAGATCTTTGTCAATTATATGTTTTTCCTGAATTCAAACATCATGGGATTTTCTAAGTTCACTTTGTTTTGTCATCTTCAGGTGCACCTTGACAGTAAGCAAAAGTTTTCGTCACATGGTAGAAAGCAACCATTGGGCAATTTTATGGTATGCTTTTTTGTGGGTTTAACCCTGCAACTATGTGTAGTTACGCAAACTTTCTGGCCTCAAAATTACAAATATCCTCTCACATTTGAGATTGGATTAAAATTGATGTAATTTGATAAGAAACTTGGATAACGTCATCACTATATGTGAGAGCAACGTGGGAAGTTTATTAAATTTAAATGATCATATCGCTAAACTGTGTGTGGTGATTGACAGAGGGAGTGACTGTAAAATGGAGATAGGTTGCAAGAGCAGTATATGTTACTTAAAATCAAGAGGGGAGATTTTTGTAATTTGCACATAACTGTAGGAGAGTGTGTTGTAACGATTTCATGATTTATAAGATATCTGCCATTGTGAGGAGTACAGGGACTTCAATCAAATTAAATTTCTTGTCTTCTTTTCTAGACGAATTGGTGCTCACATGTTAGAAATGTGACGATAGTCAGTTGCTTAATATGCTAAGTCTGATAATGGCACTAAAATGATGTTTTGTGGAAGCAACTAAACTCATTTCTATGAAGTTCATTTTATTTATGTATAGCTTCATCTTGGAACCTGTCAGTTTAGACTTTTTGAAGTTTTCCCCGCTATTTTACTACAATTTTTCTGAGGATTTCATGGATACGTTGAGCAGAACTTGTATATATGCAATTCTAACTTGGTTTTACTTTGCAGCCGTGATATTACCATCGCTTGAACACCTGCATGATAGCTCGTTGGAGCTGGATTGTTATAATGACGAAGTTAACGACTTTGACATGACCATCAGAAAGAAAATGGAAGATAATAATAAGCATTTGGATGTTGATTTGGAGAGAGATAACGAATGTGGAATTTGCTTAGAGCCCTGTACCAAGATTGTGCTGCCAAATTGCTGTCATTCCATGTGCATCAACTGCTACCGTGATTGGTAGGCATGACTTCTTTTTCATTTAATTACACTGTCATCCCCTGCAATTATATGTGATTACACAAACTCCTCCTTTTGATTTCAAAATTACAATCACCCCCTTGTGGTCGTCAAAATCTCATCTAAATTGACAAAATTTATAGAGAAACTTGAATAGGATTGTCCATATATGCAAAAAGAAGCTCGGAATTTATTGAAATTTGAAAGATGGCATCATTTAACTATATGTAATGACATTCAGAGGGGGTAATGGTAAAGTGGAGATAAGTTATATGGGGGGTATTTGTAATTTTGAAACCCAAAGGGGATATTTGTGTGATTGCTTAAAGTTACAGGGCAGGTGTTGTAAATGTTTTAAGGAGTGCTCTTTGAAATTTATGTTATTCTTCTCTATTTGGAAGGAATATGAGGTCAGAGTCCTGCCCGTTTTGCCGAGGTAGCCTAAAGCGAGTGAACTCAGGGGACTTATGGGTTATGACATGCAACAGAGATGTAGTTGATCAAGAAACGCTTTCAAAGAAGACATGTTACGCTTGTATCTGTATGTAAACAGCTTGCCCAAATATATTCCTGATGCGCGTTTCTTACTATATAATGAATACCTAATCTGATAAGAGGATTGAAGTTGTACAGCGAAAGTGAAATATCGACCAATGCTTGTCTATAGTGTCCGGTAGCCTTTGTAACCCATTCCCTACCCCAATCTTCATCTTCATCTTCATCTTCTCACGTTGTATCAGATTGAGCTACAGAATTCTGAGAAAAATAATGTACATTTCATGTTGTTGAACAATTTGAAATAAATATAAAAGATTTATTCTTATCATTGGTGAGGTTTTTTAGCACTATATAGTTTTAGTTATTATGTATTTTGTCTTAAATCGTCCTAGGGGACATGAATGAGGGTATGATTGATATGTCTTCCCTCATTCATTGTTATTGTGTGTTGTGAATTCTCTTCTGGCTGAATGGCTGGAAATCAAATTATGCCCAGTTTGACAGCCAATTTATTTTGCTTCCACCAAGGGTGCCTTTTTGTGTTTGTACTTTGTCGTTGTGTGGTGGGCTTGGTTTGGGGGGTTGGGGTTGGGGGGGGGGGGGGGGGGGGGGGGGGGGGGTTGCTGTTGCTTAATTGGATATGGTAAGATGCCTAGATCTATGCAACTCCAGTAGTATTTGGTGAAAGTACACTTCACACTTGAAAAAAAGTGGACTGGAATCTTAGCCTAAAACAAAGATATCTCACTTTGTTTAAATAGATTCAAGGCGATTGCAGTAGTTTTCTATTCAACAGTAATACTCATTTAACTAGTTTTCTCCTTGCTCTCCAACATTGTATAATTCACACAAGCTCCACAGAAAGGTAGGAGATGGGTGACCAACATATCAATTTCTTCTGGACACAAATGATGAACCATACGAGTTTAGCACCATTGTGTGGATTGACTCATTACTATTGCTCAGCAAGTGATTATGTCTATGTATTCTATTGTAATTAGTTTAAAGAAATCCTTCAAGGTGAAAGACAATGATCAAAGAAAGTTTCTAAATGAGAGTCTCATAGACTAATTACTAGATAAGAATAATATAATTGGGATGAAGAGGACTTTTTGATGAAATCCTAGAGCCTAGATCTGAATTGAGAAATTGGATATGGAGGGACAATATCTGCATGGTAATCAAAGCGGATACCTTCACTCACTCACTAGATAGGGTTTCGTGGACTTGTTGAATATCAAACATAAAGATGGTTAATTACCATAATAGCTAAGCTCTTTTCCTATGACATTGGCTTAGTTGTAGTCCTCCTCTCGAGCAACCCATCCATAAATATTTTATCCTGCCTTCTCCAGTACTCCATCTCGAACCTCATTGCAATCAATGCAACCTCGCCATCTATTGAGAAATGACTCAGGTGAATCCAAACTGATCATGACGATCCACAAAGGACGAACATGCATAACATGAAAGCCCCTAGTAATTTAATTCTTCTCGTACATAACAGAGGATGCTACTAGCATTGTTTCCGGCTCACCCATTTTATTTGGAATATTCCCAATGTTCTCGTCCACGGATACACGAAATGCTCACCGGGTTCTTTTGGCAAGAAGCAAGACGTGGCTAGCGGCACTCTTCTCCTTGAATGTTCCAACATTTTTTTCAAGGCCGAAGTGATCTCCACCTGCTCCTGTTTTCTTCATTATTCTCCATGCCTCTGCCCACCCCAGAAAGCATGTTTAGTAGGTTCTTAAAAGATCGTAATGTTGCTTTCTTTTTCCCATGACAATAAAGATACTCGAATACATTATCTGTAGTTTTTTATGGTCGGATGCTTGCTTTTTAAGTCCTTGTAAATTTTATCGGCCATAGCGTCAACATTAGAACACCTCCGTCTCTATCTTCTTCACCCAAACTGGACGTATTCCATGGACACATAGAGTGAATACCGTCACTGTACTAATACTCAAACAAAGTCAATAAGAACACCAATAATAATTCCTTAAAAGGCCAAAAAAAAAAAGAAAAAAACAGTAGTAACAAATTCCAGTAACTTACCCAAATATTCAAGCTGTAAAATTCCATTCCTCAATTTTTGTATTTGCCGGGGCCGAATCTGTCTTCAGCCACATCGGCGCTAGCTCAATGCAAACTTCCAACCGTGAGGTGCCATGTGTCCGAATGAGTCCGATCAGGCCATAATTGGGCTGACTAATGAGGGAGGCCGAGTATAGCTCACCAATCCGCCCCAGCATCCATGTGCCTTATCGATGCGAGGGTCTCCACGAAAACCACTGTATCCTTTATGACTGCTCACCCTCCTCGGGTGGCCTCGCACCATCCCGGACTGGTCCCAAAAATACCCGTCTCTGACAATGGATGTATTCGGCGGATCCCCGCACGTGCCGAGGAATATCCCTATACGAATAGTAGGGTTGGGCTGGTCTAACCCTAGTCCGGCCCACCCGTCTCTAATTTCTATAAATAGCATACGTATTGTTCAGGGTGGTAAGCTTTCCAAATTCACTTTACGCATATTATTACCTTTGCGATACCTGCTCAAATTCTGACTTGAGTATTTGAGGGTCTTCGCCGAGACATTTCCGGCCTAGGCTCATGTGTGTTCCATCCTGGCCGAATAGAACCCGACTAGACACTTTATACTCTTTATTCGGAATTTGGACGGACAATTGGACCCTTCTAGTCGAATTTTACCCTTGCTCGGAGTGACGTGTACCGTATGAAATCCGACATATCATTTTGGCGCTAGAGGAAGGGCTCTATTCAAACAAGTGAGAAAATGGTTAACACTCGTTGAACCGGAACAGAGCCAGGGGACTCGACACAACCCCTTGGCTCACAAATCACCCATCACACAGCGAAGCCGTACAACGCTCCGTCCCAGGGCAGTTCCACAGACTACTGAAGCAATGCCCGCACACTAATGGGGCAAACCTCATCATTTTGATGACCGATCAATTCAACGCTCTATTGCGCGAAATCCAAGGACGAGGGCACCCAAACCCCGCCCCGACCGCAGCTGCAGAAGACCCCCATTGACCGAGGGAGGAGTTTCGCCCCCGGCGAGGTGTTCGGTTAGCCGACACCGAGCGGGATGATGCGCGAGTGCGCGAGCGGGCTCCCACTGTAAGGGAGCCCCGAAGAGAAAGGTGGCCCCCACCCCCTCGCCTTGTCAAGAAAGTGCAAGAGTCCTTCGTGGGGGCCTTATCGGGGAACCCGGCCCGGAGTCATATAGAGCGCCTGGAGGAAATTTCCCACCAGGCAACTGAGATTCAGAGGCGGATCGACGAGGTCCGCCCGCGGAGAGACCCTGCGATGATATCGGTGAGTTGTCGTACCGAATGGAAGACCTCAACCGTAGACTCGAGGAGGTGTCACATCGATTCGGGCTTGGATCCGCTCAGCGATACTTCATACTCGATGAGAGTGACCCCCTCTGCCATGACCTCCAGAGGGCCCGAGCACCCCGAGGAGTCAGGATCCTACAGAACTGCCTCGATATGATGGGGAGACCGATCCCAAGGGGCAACTGATACAATTCAAACGCGCCATACATGTTCACATGATCGACAATGACTTCGCGGCAAAGCTGCTGGTCATGATCTTCTAAGGCGTGGCCTTGCAATGGTAAGTCCACCAAGCCCCTGGTTGGATCAGGAGTTTTGCCGATTGGCGATGAAATTCGTCAACCATTTCCAGACGAAGAGTCTGGCCAAGCTGGCCCCGTCCCACCTACACAAAATCCAATCAAGGGACAACGAGTCTTTGAGGGAATTTTTAACAGGTTTAACACCAAGCTCCTCAAAGTGGAGAGCGTCCAGATGGATTTTCTCCTCGATGTGATAATGGGAGCCATACGAAACCAAGCATGCTTGGACCACTTGGCTAGGAAGCGCCCGACCACCATGGCAAAAGTCATGTCCATTACCCAACAGTACATGAATGTGGAGGACATGAGGTTTAAGAGGAAGCCTACGCCGGAGAAAAGAAAGATCGCCGACGGGACAATGACCTCACACCATTGGTGATTCGAGGAAAGAGATCTTCATAATGATCAACGCCAGCGACCCCATGATCTTTCGAAGGCCGAGGAAGATCCAAGACAAGGACAGAGCCCCCCTCGAGGAGAAATAAGTACTGCGCCTTCCACAAACAAGTGGGTAACCACGATACCGAGAGGTACTTCGCCCTCAAGAAGGAGATCCAACGCCTGATCGATGCAGGCTGCCCGAATTAAGAAATACATCAAAAAGAAGGTCAAGGTCATAAGGGTGAGGGTAGCCGCCGACATCTCTCCCCATTCTCTGTGGACGATGACTCCAGATCCCCGAGGAGGGAAAGGTCACGTTCCCCTCGAAGGGATCATACTCCGCCTCCACGGGCCGACAAGCAGCCCGCTGTGCAAGATAGCCTCCCAACCCAGGGCATGATTCACACCATAGCCGATGGGCTAAGTGGTGCAGACACCAAAAGCAGGAGGGAAGCAGGTGGAAAGGTGACTCGATCGAGCTCGATATCATATCGAGGAGCGTCACTATCACGAAAGGTTGCAAGTCAACGCAATATCTAGGGCAGAAGGCCCCGAGGATGGAACCGCTTAAGTTTACTGATCGAGGCCTCGAGCACATACCAAAACTAATGGCCTCAAAGAGACGCCGACTATCGATGGTCAAGACCCTGATCGATAACGGCAGTTCCGCCAATGTCATTTTCGCAAGCACATTTGGGGGATCCGAGTGGTGCTTCCCCTCGGCATGAACTAACTCCTGACGTCATTGGGGGAAGCCCCGAGATGAAAAACTTTAATGATCCCATACTTGATCGTGGATCCCCGTTCGCCTACAACATCATTCTAGGGCGACCTGCCCTCAATGCGTTTCGTGCAGTAGTATCCATGTACCATCTGAAAATAAAGTTTTCGACCCCCGCTGGAGTGGGACAAGTCACTTGCCGGATTGGATGCTTGGAAGTGCTACTCGGTCTCTATTGAGGGGAAGAGGACACCGCCACCCGACCAGTGGATACTAACGCTCCGCATATCGACATCCCTGAGTCCTCTGAGCTTGACCCGGTGAAGAGGAGGAAACTTGAGGAAGGAAAGATCACCCCAGAGGAAGATTTTAAAACCATCCAGCTCGTTGAGGGAGATCCGACGAAGACCACTGGGATCGGAACGAACCCTTGAGCTGCATAGTGAAGTTATGCTGGTCGAGTTTATCCGATCAAACGTCGATATTTTCACCTAGAAAGCCTCAGATTTTTTGGGAATTGATCCTGAAGTTATCGTTCACTGCCTCAATGTAGACCCTTCGGTTAAGCCCGTTAGGCAAAAGAAAGAATATTTGTGAAGAGCGAAACCGAATCATCGAAGAGGAGGTTAACAAGCTACTTAACATAGGGTATATCGTCGAGATCCAGTTGACGGAATGGCTGTGCAATGTGTCATCATGGCAAAGGGTGACGATCGATGACGGATGTGCAACGACTTACCGACCTTAACAAGGCCTGCCCGAAGACCACTATCCCCTTCCCCGAATTGATCAACTTGTTGACTCAATGGCGGGATGCGAGTAATGAGCATGACGGACGCCTTCCAAGGCTACTACCAAATTTACATGGCCTGGAGGACACAGGAAAGACGTCATTTGTTTCCCAACCGGACATACTAGTTCCTCGTGATGGCATTCGGGCTAAAAAACGCTGGTGCTACATATCAGAGGCTAGTCAACCTTATGTTCAAGGAGGAGATCGGCAGACCGTCGAGGTATACGTCAACGATATGATAGTCCAAAGCTAGCGAGAGTCTGATCATCTGAGACATCTTGCTCGAACTTTCGGAATCCGAAGGAAATATGGCCTAAAGCTAAACCCCAACAATTGCACGTTCGGGGTCCGTGGGAGGTACGTTCCTCGGATACATAGTCAGCCACAGATGGATCGAGGCCAACCCTGCAAAAATTCATGCCATCCTCGA